>PVLD010000954.1:0-232207 GCA_004027595.1 Dinomys branickii | reverse complement strand
TGTCTGACTAAATTTGCATGTCTGTATATGGGTCCATACATCTACAATTCGAAGATATCAATGGATAAAGCAACAACTACTGTTGAGACCATATCACCTTGTCTATAGATTAGTTGTGATTGTACTATTTTCTATGATAATGGGTGTCTGTTTGTCAATATGTTTTTGTACTTTTATGTTTCTAAAATAAAAAAACAAACAAACAAACAAAAAAAAAACAAATTCAATTTCTGACCATTTTCTAAGGTGTGAGCAATGAAAAGAACCTGCAGATTAAAATACAATGTTTGCCTTGTTGGAGCTTATGACCGATTTGTTTGCAAGAGTGGATGAGCACCTGAGGGGGACACAGATACACAAGCAATAATAATAAAAAAGGCGGTAAAAGCTAACTGTGAAAATAAAGTTCCACTCAAAATGTATAGTATTTCAAAATAGTTGTAAATACTATTTCGGGAAGGCACCTGGGGAGCTCTCAGAGGAGTGTTAATTTATGATTTAAGTTTGGAGAAAACTGGATTAGGTATTAGTCAAGCAGAAAATATATCTGTGTCAGGCACACACACAAAAAGAAGTGAAGCAAGACGAACTGTAGTCTTGATAGTTGGAATGTTTACATGAGGTTGCACAACTCTGGCATAACGAGAATATGAGTGAGACTATAACAATAAAAGCCATCAAGTGCCTTCAAGGCTTTCTATGTCACAGTGAGAAGTTTGGAAGCTACTTTCGGACAGCAGGGAGCCATTAAAAGTTTTGAAATTCATTTTAAACTTGAACTTCTTTTGTTCAATGAAGGACAGCAAGCATTAGTCTTGATGAAAAAAACTGTACTTTGGTCCAGAAAATGACATTTTAAAACAAACAGATGAACTATTCTTGGGGATAGAAAGATGAAATGGGTACAACTCCTGCTGTGCTAGAGAGTCCAGCCCATGAAGGGACAGAAAATGATAACTCATAGTCTTAATATTTTATATGTGAGCTAAAAAGGCTGATGCAAATCTTTGAGTGAAAGTTAGATAATACTACTGGTAAAAGATCCAAACATACACCCTCATACTCCATGCTTTTCCCTGAGAACCACTTGCATAGGAAATAATGATGAAGCATTATATTTTGGAGGAAAATAAGAAATGTAGTTTTAGTGTTAGGCTCTTTATCACACAGTCTTGCTGTCAGGGTTCTAGAAAACTTTACATTTGGTGTAGTGCTACCTGCCAATAATTCCATCAACTTGGGTGCCTGGGCAGGAGAATTCTTGGAGTCTAGGAGTTTTGAACCAGCCTTGATCATCATAGAGAGACTCTAGTCTCTCTCAGATCAAAACCAACATCTTCTCCCCCAAATGAAGACCGTTGCGGTGTGCAGCCTGTTTTTAAACTTAATCATTAGTTCTTGAAACCCGGCCACTAAGCCTTTCTCCGTAGGAACTCTCTCCTCTCCAGCCCCCTTTGGAAGACTGACAGTAATACTGATCATTTCGTAAGAGGTTATCAAAACTACACCGATGAAGAAATATGAACAGGAAAGATATTCTTAGCCTAGTTTTCTTAACTAAGAAAGAATTTGAAGAACAGCATTGATCCTCAGTAATGGCACTTGGGAGTCAACAGAGAAAAAAAAGAAAAATCAGCATGCTGAAGAGAGCCATTGAAAAATGTATATGCATAACACCAAGTCCTATGTCACCAGTGAGAGGAGCTCTAGAGGAAAAGCATCCTCCGAGATAATGGAAGTTTTCATGCCTTTCTAAATGTGTCTGTTTGAAAAAGTGTCCCTTGTTCATACATAGGGAGTTAGTCAGTGAAGAGGAGCAGAAAAGTCAAATTAGAATAGTTGCTATGTAACTTGGAAATTTCAGCTGGATATAGTCAGCTCAGCAGGCTTACAGGAGTCGACCCTTGTGGAATGTGTAAGGAATTACAAAAGGTTATAGGTTTATAGATCTGTATCCACTAATTTTGAGAACTGTTAGGAAAAAAAAGAGGTAGGTTTAGATGAAATGAAGTAGACAGAATCCTTTTCTTCAAAAGAGAGTGGGAAATGGAGGTGGGGAAGATGGTAATGATTATGTGCTCTTTGGTGCTTCACTTCAGCACAATAATTTTCGCTCATCTATTTTGATTCACTTTGCATGAAGTAAGTTCCCAAGCATTAAAGAACATGCTGTATATGTGACAACATACTGCGTTGCCGAGCTTACTTTCAGAAGGCAAAATCCTCCCAGCTCAACTTAACTCTGGGTCCATGAAGAGACGATCGTAGCTGGACCTCTCAGATTTACATAAACACTCAGGGTTCTGGGTCCACAGCACACCATAGGATTGAAAGTTGAGGCGTAGAAATCAGAACTGAAGTTGAATCTCAGGTGCTGTCTATGTGTTCTTGGAGGATTTCTTTACTATTCTTTACGCTTTACTGATCTTCTTACGCATATATTCCACATAAACTGTGGAATTTAGCATTTATAAATTTGTTGGGAGGATAGATGAGGTTCCAAGCCAAAAATCCTAGCGTAGAACTGACATACAGTCAGCATTTAATAAATTTTATGTTAAAATTAGTGCTCAGCCTAATGTGTAATGAGATAAAAATATTAGAACATAAATCTGACATTAAGTAAATGCTGCTGTACTGACTTAACGTTTGCTGTCATTTTCACAGCTACCTATAGCAATGCAAAGTCTAAGCAACAGCAAAAATATCAAATAACTTTGAAATTTAGAATCTGAAAAGTAAACCGCAGATAACTAATAAACAAAACCAATATTCTAAGTTTTTAAAATGTAAGAAAATATTAAACAGCTTTTGTCATGATTTCAAATGAGGAAAATCATTGGTTTATCACAAGTGGTGATAACTCTGTGGTATGTTGTACCAGAGTTTCTTAATCATTTTCAATTAGTTTAATTTGGAGGAAACAAACTTATTTCAGTGCAAAGCAAATAGAATAATTGACATAGGAATGCTTACAGAAAAAATTGTACTCACACACAGTATTGTGAATGTTACAGCTTCAGAAAATTAAAAGTTTTAATTTATCAATTTTATATTTTCATGGTTTTCTTCCAGTTGTTAATTGGATTAGTTATGACATAGGTACAGATAGATAATATTCCAGATATAATGTTCATACCTTTTATTAATTATTTTCACATTCAGTGTATAGTTTTAATTAATTAAACTTTTCTCTTAGAGCAGTTTCAGGTTTATAGAAAACTAATTAGTTTCTCAATACTGTATTTTTGTCCTTGTGATTTAATTTATTTGGTGTAAGTATACAAATATGCATCTACATTTATCTGTTTAACTCTTTTGATTACATAGGTGGTTAGCATATGAATTGTACACACACACCTATGAACATACTACCTGAATAACTCCTCACTTAAAAAAAGTGAATATAAGCCATGCCTTCATATTTACTCTTGACATTTGATGATTTTTTTAAAAAAGACTTTGTAGTAAGTTTTAGTATACATTAACTTTTCATTGCATTTTGTACAACATGGTGTTTTGATATTTATATCCAAATATATACACATGCATATATATACATGTATATTGTGGAATGATTACATAAAGCAAATTAACAGGTCTATTTTTTGTGGTAAAAATATGTAAAATAGCAAATTTTCAATTATATAGTGCTTTTATTAACTATAGTCACTATATTTTACAGCAGATCCTCTGGATATGGTTCCTTGGCCTGATTGAAATATTGTAGAGCTTGACTAACATATCTTCAATGTCTACTCTTTTCTGCTTTCTAGTAACAATCAAAATATCTTCTGTTGCATTCAATATTTTTAGATGCTGCTTATAAGTGAGTTCACATGGTATTTGTCTATGTACCTGGGTTATTTCATGTAACATAAGAAACTCTAGGTTCGTTCATTTTGTCTCAAAGGATTGGATTTTTAAAAAAAACTGCTGCTGTATTCTGTTATGCGTTCATGTACTATATTCCTTTTAGCCATTTATTTACTGATGAACTGTTAGGTTGATTGTGTATCTCAGTAACTATGTAATGAATGAAGGCATGCAGATATCTCTGCCATATATAGACTTTATTTCCTTCACATATGAACATAGAAGTGGATCGCTGGATGTTAGGTTAGTCATACTTCTAATTTTTTTGTGACCTTCCATACTGTTTTCCATAATGGCTATATTATGCATTTACATTTTCATCTCTGGTCAGCTACTCTTTGAGAGTAGTTCTGAAAACATACAGTAGGAGCCATACTGTTGAGAAAACTGGTCATCCATGTGCAGAAGAATGAAACTGGACCCCTATCTTAGTGCATGGATTAAAATGGATTAAAGATTTAACATGAGATCTGAGAATTTAAAAGTGCTAGAAGAAAAAATTACAGGCAGAACTTCTTCAAATTTTTCTTAGAAAGATTTTTTGAGTCTTTCTCTAAAGCATAAACAAAAGACAAATGAGAAGGTTATATCAATTCAAAAAGGTTGTGAATGGCAAAGGAAACAACAGAGTGGAGAAAGACCCTATGGAAAAGAAACCCACAGATGATAAGGGGTTAACATTCAAAACATATAAGAAACTCAAATGACTCAGTAACAGGAAGACAACTCAACTGAAAAACTGGGCAAATGATTTGAAAAACCATTTCTCAAAATATGACACAATAATGGCCATCAGACATGGAAAATGCTCAACAGCACTAATCATCAGGGAAGTGCAAATTAAAACTAAAATATTACCTCATATCTGCTAGTATGGCTATTATCAAAAAATACAAGACATAACAAGTTCAGTGAGAATGGGAAGAAAAGGGAACTCTTATGCTTTGTAGGTTTTGAACAGGATTTCCACTTTCTGAAGTCCCAAGTAGCACACTCATTTTTGGTAACTTTGGAAAAAACTCTTTGTCTTCGTTGATTCTGACAAAGACTTTTGAATTCTATTGACTAAACAGTTGGCAAATACCAAAGCACTATCTGAGGTACATTAGTCATACTGCTGTGATGAATAATAATCCAGAAACACTACTCTGTACCATATCAGACTTCAGTACACTTCCTTATACCATACCATACCACACCATACCATACCATACCACACCATACCATACCACACCACACCATACCATACCATACCACACTATACCACACCGCACCATACCATACCACACCACACCATACCATACAATACCACACCACACCATACCACACCATACCATACCACACCACACCATACCACACCATACCATACCACACCACACCATACCACACCACACCACACCATACCACACCATACCATACCATACCACACCACACCACACCATATCATGATTATAGCCCATCACTCTGTGCTATGTTGCTATAAGCTCTATTACCATCACACAACTATGAGATGGATTCTTCATTTGGCCTGAAATAAAGTATTCTTCAAGAAGATGAGATGGCTTTTACATGTGTCTGTCACTTTTTTGTAAACCAGGTTCTTTGGATTTGCATTTACTTAGCCAATAGTTCATTGCCACTCAGGTCAGTGAAGTAGAGTACAAATTCTACTTGAAGGGCATGCTGTCCTATTGTCACATGCTCAGTACTTAACAAATGCTACTATGTTGGAGTGTTATATGGATGTATCTGAACTATATGACAATTTAACCAAAGTTGAACTTTACTGAAGCACAATCATGTTGATTGATAAATATTTCATAATGATTTTAAATGTTTTGGATATTGAACACTGTAATCAGTACTACTGAAGGTCTGTAATATCCTCCTACAACCTGTGGTTGCCAGTGTGACTCCTCTGTCTGATGTTAGTACTTCACAGGTACCTTTCCAGTGTTCACATTTCTCCATGTGCAAAATAGCTGCATGTTGCAAGATCATTTCCACAGTAGGTTCACAGGGTCATGCAATGCTGAAAGAAGATTCAAAATAAGCTCCTTGGCAAATAAGAGAATAGATCATCAAAAAGAGAACAAATTTTGAAATCTGTAAATAGGTAAAGCTAAATACCTCAGGGTCATCATAAATCATAAAGCATCATGGGAAAATATATTGCTAGTTATTATCTAAACTAGTTCATTGTATATTGAGATAGTAAACTCAGGGAACTCTTTTTATTCTGAGAAAAAGATTTTGGTGTTCTTTGATGTCTTATCACTTGAAGGTTAAAAGGAATGTACAGAGCTCTAGAAACCCTGATCAATAGTATGGCAGCTATTAGGTGTAAGCCTTAGTATTATAACCTTTCATTAATTTTTATTCAAGAGATATTATAGCCCATATGCTATAAGGCTAGAAAATTGTAATAGATTAGGCTATGATTAATTTAGTTGCTTTATTATTTTACTTTTTCTATTCTATCATTTTAGTTTCTGTATGTGATAAATTGAGCCTACTACAACTAGATAAATATAACTGATATGTCTAAAGCGAAATATGTATATTTGTATATATCTAGTAAAATGAGTTTCCAAAGATATTATGTTATGCCACATGTTATTTGGTTTTCTAAGAAGCAGAGCTCAAAATGAGATTAGATATATAGGATATTTATTAGGGAAAATACTTAGAAATAGGAATAAGTTTGGGAGATTTATTATGCAAAGTTGTGAATAATAACAATGTACTGTACTCTTGAAGATTTTTAGGAGAATAGACTGTTAGTGTTCAAAAATGTATGCAAGGAACTACAATAACTAGCTCAGTTTAACCGTTTTACAAGGTATATATTTCAAAACATTATATTCTCAGTACACAATAAATACATACAATTTTGTTTGAAGAAAGAATCATGTTACACACCTTAAAAATAAATGCAATAATTTGAAATTAAAATAGTAAAAGATGGGGTGGGTACAGTAGGAGTTGGAGGAGAAAAACTGAGACCATGATGCAATTCTGACAGCCATGAAGGGAGATAAGGAAGAAGGAGGCATTGAGCAGGAAAAGATAAGATTTTCCCAAGAGTGTCAAGGTGGGGTATGGGAGCCCCTGAGGCCAAGCTTCTTGGTTGAGTATTTCTGCTGTAGGAATAGGCCCATGCTCATAACCCTGATGGGCATGGTTATTGTGAGCAAACTTAGGGTAAATGTGGCCTTGGAGCGAACGTGGTGCTAGACAGAGAAGTTAGGGTTCTCAGAAAACTATCCCTGTTGCAGAAGACCTGAAAAGTGGATTTCCATGACCATCACATCCTGGAACGCAGTGAGGTATGTCATGCAGAAGGTGGGCTTGGGATTGACCTCCATATCTGCCACTTAGGGATTGCCTGATTTGGGATAGATTTGGTTTACCATCTATAAAATCAGAATCTAGTGCGTATCCTTCTCATATTAATAGATAAACATGAGAGAGACAGACAGGCAGAGACAGAGAGATTGTGTTTCCAACAGATAGACATAGGTATGAGCACATGTAGAAGATGTGTAACAACATAGTGGTTAAGAGCTAGATCCCTGGTTTGGAGTCTGAAGTGTACCTTGGGTGTTATGAAGCGTCTCTGTGCTACATTTCCTTTGCTGTTACACAAAGGAAATAGGACTGTTGTGAGTTGAATGAGTTTATGTATGTAAAATACAGAGCCATGTCTAGCATAATAATTCTATATGTGAGAACTTTTAATGCTATTAATCCTTTGAATATGATTATTTAAATGCTAATAGGTTTGGGTGTTCTCATTTTATGTTTTTACCTTTTTCTATATAATTTTAACCTAACTTGACATCTCTTTGTTCAAAATCTTCTTATGTCTATAGTTTTCTTTTCATAGATTTCTCTGACATTTTTCTGAACAGGAAGACTCCTTGAGCAAGTGGACATCAGGAATGCAGAAATAGCGTTTTTCAATTCATTGCCTTTGATGTTCCATCTAAACTTTGGCTTCATTCAGTGTCTATTTCCAGGTCTAGGAGATGATCCCCTCTTGATATGTCTCTCAAGCTTAGTTCCTACAAAACCAGTTACCTGAAGATTCCATGGGCCAGCAATGTGAAAATTCCGTGGCGGACCCCCGGCTGTTAAACTGAAGTGATACTGTGCTGCATAGCTCAAGTCCAGGCTGATTGCTCAAACATTCCTTCTTCTCTCACTTTAATAAAAACTACATATGATCTTGCACTAGTCAGTGTTGAACAGAATTTGGATTAGGCAAAATTCACGATAAAATGGGACAAAATAAGAGAACACCAACACCAACACCAACACCAACAGTAGCAGCCACAATTCCTTTTTCTTCTTCTTCTTCTTAAAAGTGAATTCAGAAGAGGTTTGCCTTGTGTAAATTGTCGTGGTGCTTCCTATCCATCCTGGGGGAGCTAGTCATCATGCTCATCTTTCCGAAATGATTTGCTTGAAAAGGTGATATGATCTGACTCAGAAGTATGTGGAGCATGACTTCCTGACCTGCAGGGTAATGATTTGACGCCATATCTCATTGTCCTGCTCCACTCAGCTGCAACAAGAGTTTGGAGTTTCTAGGAAAGGACAGTCCCCTGGAGAACAGATTGCAGATGTGAGTGACAGCGAGTTCATAAAGGACTCAGCTGGTATCTCAGGCAGGGAGTCCATAAACTGGGCTCAGATGGCGCTGGTGATTTGATGTCCAGATGTGAGGATGGGAGGTAAGGGGTTTTAAAGCAGCAGCAGTGGCAGCCAATTGTGAAGGAGAACACTAGAAAGGCAGAGAGGTAAAGACAAATGCGGCCAGATGACAAGGCAAGGTAGAGGGGGGCGTATCATTCATCTCCTGCGAAAGCCCCCATGGCAGAAAGATGGATTAATGCTGCCAGAGTGTTATCCGTTCCATCAGCTTTATTACATGGTAGAAAGCTGCCTGTCACTTTCTTGGCTGCATGCAGTGGTACAGTCCTGGCTCATTTCCCCCACTGCACTACAAACATTTTCTAACTTTTCTCTCAAAGCAGCTCTCATATTTGTTTCAATCACAGGTAGATCCATCATGTACATTTAATTTAAAAACTCATAACAAGCAGAATTTCTGTTCAACATAAAGAGCTCATAAAACAAATGCTACTATTTATCAACTCTAATGGATTATTGTAAAGGTCTTATAGGAATAAAGAACAAAATCCAGTGATGGTCTTACCATAAATACTCAATATTTTATGGCCTATTTATGGAGTAATCTTGCTTTTTTACAATCTATGACTCTTCAAAGTCTTAAATCACGGTCATGTGGTTTGCTTGCCAGGAGATGGCAATAGTGATCTATTTCCATTTAAGCTCTATAAAAGAGCTAGTTCCACCAAAATTAAAGTACGAGCCAAAGTGATCAGGATTTCCAATTCTGTTTTCCAATGCAAAATTATCCGTTTTAAATTCTTGAATTATTAAGTTGTTTCTAATCATTTACAGCCTGATTTTACCAAAGCTGTCATCATGACAGCTTTCTCAAGTCCCCAAAATAATCATTTTACTCTCCTAGAAGCAATAACATGACTTTGAAAAAAATCTACACATACAATCAAGAATTTTACAAAGGCTGTAGGCAATGAAATAACATGGGTATTTAAAGGATTATGACAATTACTACTCAGACAAGGAACCCTGAATTCTTAAATAAGAAATTAGATCAATATGCCTTGACATGCATTGCATGGGCTGTTAGCAATTTGATTGAGATCAAACTATTTTTTTTTTCCATCTGACTTTAGTGTGGTGCTGCCTTGTTCATCCTGAATAAGGCTGAAAATGTGGCTCAACCTTATTGCCCTTTACTCCAAGGGTTTGCACACCTCCTTTCATTTGACCCTGAGACCTCAAAACCCAACATGTTTCCTCTTTGTTTTCAGCTTGTAGCTAGCACAGGCATAATTTATTAGCAAGCTTCATAATATTTTTACTTGCACCCTTTTATTATTAATGTGTTTTTAATTCTGGGTTACTGGTTGAATTGTGTTATACAGTACTTCCATTTTAGTTCACATTGGGTCTTTTCTAGAAGCATATGTGATTTAAGTCTGAATGCAAGGAAGCAGTGTGCTTACTCTAGCTAATAATTAAAGCCATTTTTTTTTTTTGTGCCTGTAATGATTTCTGGCTTTATCCAAAAAATACATAACAGTTTTCTCAAAGACCACAATATGAAAGCCACTTTCATATTTTATTAATCGATGTAAGAAGACTCTGGTTGCTCTTTCTCAGCTAGAGCATTTTTAAATAAAATATCCACATTGGAGATTTTTTAATAAAAGCATGTCAGTTCTTGCCTTTAACATTCTTATCAAATGTTAGGTTTGATTCATTTTGCTCTATACCTCATTGTCTACTGCAGGCTATTGGCTTATTTCACGGTCTAATGCAGATGGATTTCTTATGGTTCTTGAAGATTCCATGTGAAGCACTTTTAGCCAGTTTAAGGAAAGAGAAGCATCATTTAAGAATTGATGTTGCCACAATAATTAAAAGTACTATTGTATAATATAATTGAGATAAACTCAAATTTATTAAGGTGCTATCTATTATGACAGTAATGGATCTCAGCTGTAAAGAAAGAATGTAGACTACTTAAATCTCATGATAAAGTGTTACTTATGCTGTCATATGTGATTAAACTATAGATTTCTCAATAATTGTTTCCACATACACATACACTAAATGCAGTTGATCATTTGTATCTATATGATTGTGAAGATATGCTGGCAAACATAATTTGGTATTAAAATTAATAATGTAACTTTGAGGCGTGAGTTGCATTTAACATGCTTTTTGGTTTTTTGACCTTTGGTTAGCCTGTCATAAAGAAAAGCTAAGACAGGTGTTCATGTGTTGCTTACATTAATGCACTATGTGGATGAGCCAGTCCCAGGACTGTTTGCCTCTCTTGATGCCTCCAGTTCCACTCCATATTATGAGAAAACTGAATCTTACAGGCTGCGTTTCCTACTGTCCCCTGTCAGCTGGTCAAGTTGACTTGTGCTCACAGGAGCTCAAAGAGGAAAAGGAAGGACCAAGCCAGAATATTCCCTCATCTCCTCTCTGCCCAGCATCTCTGGTGTGGGTTGAATCTCTTCATTGGTGCTTTCTTCTGGCTGCTGGGCTCCCAGGTTTGCCCCTTTCCAGGGCCTCCACCCTGAGCAACCCGGGAGTTTTCGCTGTTGCTCATCTCCAGGCTGCTGTGCTGACCCTTGTTTGGCATCTTTTTCTCTCCACTGCTTGTTGAACCAACTTCTTATATTAAATATTTTCTGTTTTACACCTTTAAATGTTTCTGTCCTCCTAGTGCATCTTAACAGGAGTGTAAGATTTAGCACAACATAGCATGGACCTGTTCTGTATTAGTGTTACTGTTGTTAAGTTTGTTATTTTACATATTTTTTCAAATAAGCTCAAAATTTTCAGTTTACATCTTATGTCCCCAATACCAGATTCCATGACTCCTTTGTCTTTGATTAATACTAGATTATGCTACAACATCAAAGACATAGGCTGGGAAGAACATAGCAAGACAGAGAAGGGAAAAAAGAACAAAAAGAACTGAAAGGCTATAAGGTTTTAAAGTGTTAAATTATAGAATTTAGTGGGATTGTAGAGCACATCCTCGTTCCTAAAATGTTTTTCACAGACTGTTATTTCTTCTGTATCTTCATGTTACAGGAGAAAAAAATGTGCCACAGTCAAATAACTTTGGAAATAAAAAATTCACCAAAACTAAGTAACTTTCTAAAGATAGACTCTGGGAAAATTTGCTTGCTGATGAGTTTTCTGAATCTTAGGTGACTACATTATTCCCTGAGTTCATAGATATCACCATCTACAGTTAAGATTCAATCATTTTATTTGTTCAGGAAATAGTAACGGGTTCTTTGGTAGGTATTGCCTACCAAATTGAAATCTGCACTCCCAAAGCTATTTTTAAATTGAGGATATAGAAATAGAGTGCCCAGGTGTGGTGGCGCATATCTGTAATCCAGCACTCTCGAAGGCCAAGGCAGGAGGCTTATTAGTTGAAGGCCAAACACCTATGTAACCTAGTGAGACTCTGTCTCAAAATTAGAATTTAAGAAGGGCTACAGAGGCAGTTCAGTGTGAAGGCCCTGGCTTTGAGCCCATGTACTGCAAAAAGAAGCAAAACCCTGAAACAAACAAATGAACAAAAATCTGCCTCGTGTGGAGAGGCAAAGAATACACAAGTAAGCTTACAAAGAAGTAAGCTTTATGCAAGTTGGGGAAGAATCTGTGCCACGAAACACAATGAAAATAGCGAGTTCCAGGGTGAAGGTAAAGTCTCCCTTTTAAACTGGGAGTAGGATGTCAATGAAGGCGCTACTGAGCAGAAGCAGATCGCGTTTCTCAGGATGGGGGGAAACCCCAATTCCACGGGGAAGAGACAGCAAATGTCCCTCAGGGTAGACTTCAGGAAACAGAGAGAATGCTGATCTCAAGAGTCAGTACATTTTAAAAGACATCAGCAATTTGAAAAGTTTTGGAAGTACAGATTTCAAAGAAAATAGAGAGAAAAGAAAAGAAATCTACTAATATTCATTGTACACACATTTTAAAACTAAGAACAGCACACATTTATCATTGCACACCACACTTTTTGTGAAATACTTGTTTACATGGCACCTACAGATCTGAATCATTTACGTTCAGAAGGTTGTAATGTGCACCCCCATAGTGACATGCAGGTTTCATGGTTTGTACTTGTTTGTGTCCTCCACAGAACTAGCAGTGTAACTAGGAATCACACTGAATTCTTGGAGCTTGTTCTGCATTTTTTATTTAGGTACACCTTTGGTTCATTTTCCTGCTTAATTAAATTACATAGTGCTGGAAGTTAAAGAGCTTTTCTTCAAAGGCAGCTAGAAATTTTTGATTCTAACCTTACAGATACCCTTCAGAACTCATGAATCAGTCATACCAATTCTTCTTGGCTTTGAAATGCCTATGATCAGTTCAGAAATGCTCAGTTACGTTTGCCTAGTCAATGACTGCGTTTCACAACCTACTTCTCTATCTGGAGGCTGAAAAATTCCTTTTGACATTGACTGATGCATCTTCTTTAGAGAAACTTGAAAATGTGCATGAAAAATATATTCGCTCTAAGAACCCATTTTGCATAAAACACCTGGAAGGGTGAGTGTTTTATGGAATATACTGGAAGAAACATGGATCAGATCAAGTCTTAATTTGTGAAAAAAAAAATTACAAATTAATGACAACTGAATATATTATTTTAGTATATGATAGAAAGAATGTAGATGTACACAGGAGAAAATATTTAAGTCCTTTACTGTTATTATCCCACTGTCGTGCCTCTTCTACCCAGCCTCTGTGGAGAGTGTGGGACTCACTAGAACTATTTTTCTATGCATGGTCATATCAATATGTGTATGTATATACATATACATGTGTGAATATAGCCTCTGTGTCATACATACACACATGCATATACATGCATGAGTTCATATACATTGAAACAGATACATGTTTAAAATCTAAATGTAAAATAGTTAATTGATATAAAATATGCACTAAAAACTAATAGTTACCTTGTTTCCTGATATTTTGCTTACACATGCTTCAGAAATCATTGCATTCTCATTGCTTTGTACATTTAAATTCTTTGTATGCCATCAGGTGGATAGAACACAAATTCTTTAATCTTTCCTCTAATAAACATTACATGGATGGAGGTGCTGGTATCAAAAGCAGTGTTCCAGAAAATAACTTGTGATTATACCTTTTAATAAACATGGAGGTTGGTTTTATTTTTAAATAGAATTATAACTGCTACCTGAAGGACATGTTCATTTTTGTACCTAATGGAAACTGCCACACTGTCTCTAGCTGGATGTCCTGGGCTGCATCATACTAACTGGGCATGGCGAGGACAGATCTGTGTTTTCAACACGTTTATTCTTCAGTCTTTATATTTTGTTTTGTTTTTGGTGATCAGAAAAAAAATCTCAATTTTGTATCCCTTTGTATTTTCCTTATTGGTTAATATATTGTTTTTTCATTTCTTCTGTGAATGTGCTTTTTACATTTCTTTGCCCATTTATCTAGTGGATAGTTTTCTTCTCTTTAAGGTTGATCGATGGGAGTTCTTTTTCATGGAAATTAACCTGGTAAGTAGGATACAAATATTTTCACTCAAGGTTTATCTGCCTTTTAACTTTATTAATTGTTTCTTTCTCAAAGAAGATTTTAAAATTTAAGATAAAATAATTATAAATTTTTCTTTCATATTTTGTACGATAGTGTCTGATTTATCGCTTTAACCTACAGTCAGAAGGTTTTATTCATTATGTGAAATAGATTGTAAGAGGGAAAACGCTGGTAAGACAACTAGGTTTTTAAAAATGTGAGTCACACAGAGTAGCAACATTTTGCTCAGACAATAGTCCCTGGTATTTCAGACCACTGGTCACAGGGAGGAGGGCGTGGGCGGTTTAGCTTTACAGAGGGATTTGGAGAGTCAGACTCTGGCTTTCCCAGTTTCTGTCGGTGGTCTGCAGGTGTGCCTGAGGGTCATCTGTATGTTGTCCCAGTGCGGGGAAAGCAGGTGTGTGCATTTTTCTGGGCTGTGTGTGCAAATAGTACATAACATTCTAATATGCCATTTCCCTAGGTGAGCCACAGTGTCACACCACATTTCCTAAAATAAGAAATGGATTAAATGAACAGCTGGCCTCTCCTGACAAATTTGGTCTCATTTTGCTTCTGTAAGTGCATACTGAATTTTTCTGTGATCATTTAGTAGTTAGGCCAAAACTCTGTCACAAATTGCACTGACATATACACGTAATCAGTTAGGAATTCTTCTGTCCACTGATTTATTTGCTCCTGCATAAATTTCATGGGTATTCTCTTTCCTGTTTAGTCCCCTTTTTGTTTGTTTTTTCCTAAGTGTTTTTGACTACTTAGAAACATTTTTTCTATATAATATTTTGAATTGTCAGTTGTCATTGAGAGTGATTTTGTTTCAAATGAGAGAGCTTTGAATTTACAGGTTAATTAGGATAAAACAATTTTAAATTATTAAACTTCTTCGCTCAGTAATATGGGATACTTGTTATTATTTTGATTTGGCTTTGTGTTTTTCATAAAAGTTTTATAATATTTTTCTTTTTAGGTCTTTTACATTTTGTTGTAGGTTTATCTCTCAATATTGTTTGGTTTTCTGTGTTTTTTTATAAATTCTTTCTTTAATTTTATTTTCTTAATATCTCCAAGTAAACTATTCATCTCCCTTTACTTATGTTTATCTAGAACTTACTAAGAAATTAAATTAATTTTAACAGTTTTTCAGCTGATTTGGTGTTTTAAATGTTTACAATAAATCACTGATATTTAATAAATCATTAAATGTTTATAACAAAACATTCTGAAATGTTTTGAATCTCCACTTTTTAAAATCTTGTTCGAATGAATAGATATTCTTTAAGATGCGCATCCTCATCCTGCTTTGAATTTAATTGACTATCTCTATTGATTTTCACAAAGAATTGTGTTTAGGGTATGTTTCTGAAAGAGATTCTTACTTAGGTTGGGGATTCCCACCTTGTATATTTTTTATATATAAACTTAAGAAAGGAAGCTGAATTTTGGACACAATTTTCAAGTAGATACTGAGCTGGTCATATGTTCCTTCAAACTGGGTACTTTTTATAGATCGGAAGTGAAACTGGAAAAGTAAAACACTGCTCCATTCAGTTTGAAAATATTTCTTTGGGCGTTTTATACTTTCTCAGTGCCTCTTATCTTTTCTGCTTTTAGTATCACCAGCTGTTGCAGGGCGAAGCTAACCTCAAAATGTGAATTAGGAAATTTTCGAAAGTCCCTATTTTTGTGTATGCCACAGAAAATTTTATTTAAGTAGAAACTTTCAGATTTAGTACAACTTGTCCTCAAAACTGTCTGGATCAGGGAACTTTTTACAACAAAGTGAATATTTAATTAATTTTATAGTTCATTCTATCCATATTCAATATTATGTTTTAGTCCATATAATCTAGGAAGTCAAGCTTTTAATACTAGTTTATTTTATATGTCAGTGTACAGTTTTCTAAGCATCTCTTTCAACATGTTGAACCTCATCCATGTCAATGGTCTCTTTCATGTCTAGTATCGTCTGTGTGTTTTCTTTCAGGCAGGGAGTGTTGTCACTCAGAGTTTTTAATTTTATTAGTATTTTGAAGAATTAGCATTTTTTACTCATCATTCTACTGCTTTTCTCTCTCGTAATAGATTTTACATTTTTGCTTTCATACTCCCCTTCTTCTCTCACCAGTTTTTCGTAGAATTTTGAAAGTATTTTGGTGCTTATTTACCATGCAGTGGTATTTCAAAATGTTTTGCCTAGTGAGTAGCCTAGCCTCGCACACTGTCATCTATCCGTACGTTTTACCACTGAGCTTAAACACGCTTCTCCTGGGCTTGCATATTCGTTCTGCTCTGTGTGATCAACAATATCGTTTCTGTTTTGAAAATTTGTTGAAATTTCCTTAGTGACTTAGTACATGGTCTTTTAAAAAAATGTCTGACATGTGTCAACAGAATGGATTTTTTTGGATATAAAATTCTCTGTATCTTGACCATACTCATAAGTGAAATAAATAAGATGCACCCTGGTAAGCTTTGTATTGTCTCCCTCATATAAGGACCTGAAAGAGTAGATGAAATGTAAAAGGTACAATAGATAATGTGAAGGGGGAAGAAGCCACTCAAAAGGAAAGAATGACTGGGATGAGGAAAAGGAGAAAATAAAGAAGGAAGGGAAAAATATGTATATATACATATATATATATACATGCAAGGTGGCTGGGATAATTGTACTACTAATTTCTATTGCTTTCTTGAAAGGAGCATTTGCTATTTAATTGTTTGATCATTCTTACATGTCTATATTTGTTTATCTGCATCACCAATATGAAGATAACAGTATGCAATACAACTGTTCTTAATTTCTTATCATCTTGTCTGAAATTCTATATTGTTTTTATTGTTTTTATGCTGTTTCATGTATGTCTCTGTGTTAATAGGTCTTGGTTCTTTTATCTGTAAAAATAAAATTTAAAAAATTCTTTGTATCTCAATTATGATTACTTTCAAATTCTTCTCTTCATCTATATGCTAATGAATTCTAGACAATGGATAAATTGGTGGTAGGGATTTTTAAAATCCCTATGATTAGAAATCATTTCTTCTTTTCTTTCCTTTCCAGGAATACTTGGTTTATATATTTAGAAGCCGGGTCAGTAAATACTTGATTATTTATGATTATTAAATCCTTCACTGTATTTTATTTTTATTTTCCTTGACTGTATTTTATTAACTATATTTTATCAGTGTGAAATATAATTTTAGTATCACCCATTTTGAATTAATTTTCTTTCATTATTATATTAATAAGGACACTTTTTTGTATCATTTGTATAATAAATATTATAAAAAGTTGCATTTCTTACTTTAAACTCTATGTGTTAATTTGTTTTATTGTACCTCTGATTGACAGCCTGGTGGTAGATTTTTTTCTAACTCAGTTACTTTTCAAGAGGATAGCTAATCAGTTCTATTTACTGTTATTGTGTCTGGGCATATTCCGTGTCTCTTATGATTTCTATTTGTTATTCTTTCTTGCTTTTTCATCCTTTTGATATATTTTGTTGACTTTACTGTGCTTTCTTACTTTGTTATTATTATTATCATTTTTTTACTTCCTTAAGGTGTGATGAGAATTATGCACCTTAATGGTCCCTCAATATTTTACACATGTATTAAAATTTTGAGCCTTGCAGTGGTGATGGAGGGGGCAGGGGCAGAGAGAATAAATGCCTCTTTGTTTCTTATGGAGGTGATAGATATGGACGAAAAACCTTAATCTCAGGTTCCCAAGTTTCTTTTCCTAGATCTTATCGTCTACAAAATAGTTAACATTTCAGAAGTTTATTGCTCTTTCTCAGTAATTATGTTCATTAGTAGTCTTATTCTTCATGATTTTCTCTGTGCTACAACTTTCATAAAAGATTGTACCTCCCTGCTAGAGCAGTACCATTCTTTGACCAAGTAAAGTTATTAATGCAAAAAATAAAGCTATAATCTTTTACTTTTACTCACTCAATCCTATTGCCCAGGTCGATAAGATATTTTTCTTGATCAAGAGAACTTCACACATACTCCAGTAGGATGGAAAATGTAGTGCCCCAGAGGTGCTAACCAGATTTAATAGTAGCTCCTTAATACTGCCGTGTGAAGTATTACCGATAAGTTTTGAGAGAGATTTGTCACAACAGATTGTGTTTTCTTCTCTCTGTAAGGCATGAGAAGTTCAGAAAAAAGAATTACAAATGCCTCTGAAGAAAATACACTAGAATTTTGGATCGAGGGTTGGTTATTTCTAGTTTTATAATTTTTATGACACTTTTTTATTGTTTTTACTACCTTTATCATCATCTCAAACTAGATGAAATTTCCTAAGCATCACTTGATACAAGACAGAATATAAATTTTCAGAGAAATAACTCCTTGTAATTAATTATTCAACATCTGATCGTAGTAGACCTGTAATCAGTTTTTCTCTAGATTTCATTTTATTTTATAAATTTTGTGGCAGAAATGAAGGGTTTAGTCAAGTGTGTTCCACAGTGTATGATTTTATACACAAAATATATAGCACTAGAGAAAGGTCCTATTAGCAAAACCTTTTTTTAGGGCACATTTGCAGTACGCAGTATTTGCCTTCCTCATGGAGGTGGTACCTGCACATAGTACATCTCAATTAGTTCTTCAGCCCCTTTTCTTTCCCTTCTCCTTTCATTTCTTGGCCCCCTTCCCCTTTTCAAAAGATCTATCTCTCTGCTTTCCACTATCTGTCTTTGACTTTACTCTTTATTTATATTTTGTGTTTCTCATATAAAAGAAACAAAGTGATGTTCAAACTTATGTGTCTGGTTTATTTCACTTAACATCACGGTCTCAAAGTGTATCCATTTTCCAGCAAATGACTCAGATTTATCCTTCCTCATGGCAGAGTAGAGAGTGGTAGAGTGGCACGCACATCTGTGCCTGAATACCACACTTTCGCTTGCCATTGCTCTATTGATGGACACAAGGGCTGCTTCCGAGATGCAGCTATTATGAACTGTGCTGCTGTAAGCATCGATGTGCATGTGTCACTGCGGTATGAGGCCTTTTACTCTTTTAGGAAGATACCTAACAAGGAAGTAACTGGATGAAACAGAATCAGCAAGAATGCTTCTCTGCTAACCTGCATAGGTGTCCTCCGAAAAGCACTTTAAGGGGTACTGTTTGCATAACTAAGTATTTTTTAATACAAAGCTGAAGAGTCAGCTGAACCATCTCCATACCTTATCCCTAGGTGAGAGCACATTTGCAAAATTATCAGAATGGCATAACTCATTCGTGAACACATTTCTTGTAGTGCTCATGGATACTTTCAGATTTTTAAAATGTTGAATTCTATATGGCTTAATCAGAAAGATAGTGAAATGATTTTACAAAGGTTTTCCAATCTATTCCATCCTTCTAGGATCAGATAAAAACTCCGTCTCCTCAGAATATTTTTCCTCATCTCTGCAGCCTTCCTCAATTTCAATAGAAGTTAACTTATTAGACTCAGTGAATCACTATTTATCTCTCGATATCTTTTTGTACTTTGTTAATAGAATTTGATTACAAACTCCAAGTGTCCAGGAGTATGTTATTTTGCATTCTTGTGCCTTATACATAACATCTTTTCAGAGTATTTGTTCCAAAAATGTCTCTAGCTCTTCACTAACTAAACACTACTTTTGAAATGTTTTTCACCAAGTATGAAAAATAAATATAGATTATTTATAGAGATTTGGAACTTACAATGAAACAGGTGCTAGAAGTTGAAATTTACTTCAAGAATTTTATAGTATTATTCATCCACAAAACTTGTGCATACTTTGCCTCATTTTGTAATACAACCTTTTTTACTGTGTGCTTTCAGGCTGAAGCAAAATACATGTTCTGGGAAAATAAGAAATCCTGGAATAGTGGCTTAGCTTTTCATTCAGTGTACCTTTTTCCATTTCGGTTCCCACAAGAAACAGTGAGGTTTACATGCTCTTCCTGAGCATTCCAGGCTTCTCATGTTCCTGGCTAGGCTCACAAAATTTGACTTTCTTTGTTATATCTTAGTCTGTTATCATCATTATTAATTTTCTAAGTTTCCCTCAACAAAGTCCTACTAAATAAGTGGCTTGGAAAAATAGAAATATTTTGCCTCAAGAAATCTAACACCGAAGGGCTGGGGATATAGCTCAGTGGAATAAGCACTTGCCTAGCAAGCGCAGGGTCCTGAGTTCGATCCCCAGTACCGAAAAAAAAAAAAAAAAGAAGAAGAAATCTAACACCGAGATGCTGGCGTGGGAGTGCTCCTTCCGAAAACTGCGCAACAGCCTCCTGCCTTGCCTCTTCTAGCTCCTTTGGCCTCTGATGTTCCTTGAGTTGTGGCGGCATAATTGCTTCTGAGCCTCCAACTTCCTGACGCTTGCTTTCTCATTGTCTGCCTCTGCGTCCTGATTTTTCTGTTTCATGAAGACATCAGTGATGTTGGATTGAGGCCCACCCCAAGGTCCTAATTTTATTTTATTTTTTTATTTTTATTTTTTATTAGTATACATTTACAGGTCATCATGATTGCATTGTTTGTGAGGAGTTAGTACATGTTCCTAATTTTACTTCTAAAGACATTCAATCCAAATTTGGTCATATGCCAAAGTACAGGGGACCAGATTAAAACAAAATTTTTGAGAAACAATTCAAAACTGGAACACCAACAGAATCCTCTTTTCTCCCAGTGTGTCTTGTGTGATTTTTTCCTTTGAGAAAAATTGTCAAACTTAACGGACAGAAATATAGGATCCCAAGTTAAATTTGAATTTCAGATAAGGAACAAATAATTTCACTGTCTGTGTGTTCTAAATAATTCATGATACATTCTTATAATATTTTCTGTTGATGTTGGTTGTTTGAAATTCAAATTTATCTAGGATTTTTGTCTCATAATCTTAGGCTTAGGCCTTTGGCTTCTTTAGTTTGGTTAAACTAAAGAAGAACTCTTAATCATTTTCTTTGAGGGTTGACTCAGATGGAATTTAAACCAAGGTTTTCCTGGTTTCTCCACCTACAAATAACTTCTTGCTCTGCCTAACTCCAGCAGAACGTAATCTATACTTTATTTGCAACAGTGAGCAGGTTAAATATTATATGAGAATTATTTCTCCAGTTGGTGCTGCAGTCCTAGACAGCAGCCATGGCCACCTACTGATCCGGGTACTGATCCAGCATGGGAAAGAAGGCCTGGAACCCTTACAACTGCTTCCTTAGTTGGTAAAACTGGACCTGAGGTCAGTGAGCCATGAGGAGGTGAACAGGCATTACACGATGCCATGAGTTTGACATTTGCTGTGTATCAGTGCAGAAGAAAGCAATGAAGACTCTCTAGACAGCTAGTTGCCGTTTCTATTATGTACGGGTTGGACAAGAACTGAGAGCCTGTAAAGTCCACACAGTTCCTGGCGGATGAAGAGATCACACATGGCATCTGCGTCTGACCAAGGTAAGGTCAGGTATGAAGGATTACAGCCAGACTACTGCCCGAGGGTGCCCCTGCCCTGCCCCTCCGTCCCTTTCCACCTTTCCTCTGCAGTTGCCATAATGACCACAGCTGTGACCTTTCACACTGTAGCTGTAGTTAGGGGCCAAGGGCTCACATCTTCACTTCAGTATTTTGTCTCTTGTACCTGCTACCTTTACAGATTTTAGTCAGAGGACCATCTCTAGGGCACAAGTTCTCAGTCCAAGCCCACAGAAGGCTCTTCTTACCTAGGAGAACTGAGAAGTAATAATTACAGTATTTTTTAGTGCTTCATTTAGTAAAGACCTGCTTCAGCAGAGGACAGAGAGGGATTGTGCCAAGGAGAGACCAGTGAGGAGAAGCCACGGGGCCTGTTGCGGTCCCAGAGCCAGCCCTGCACCCTGTGCCCTAGTGAAGTCAAGTCACTGTGGGGTGGACTTTAGTCGTTCCAGGGGAAAATGAGTGTAACTCACATGAAGATTTAAAATAATAACTATTTCCTCCCTGCTGATAAGCTCCCTGGTCTCTCTGGGGTAGGAGCACATCCTGCTGTTATCCTGAGACCATTCTACCTTGTTTTACAGCAGTGAAATGCTGCCAGATCATGTCCCAGGGTCTCTCACTGTGTTTAATTTCTGAATCGCATTCACTTGTCTGGCCCTATCACATTGGTCTAGGAACCATTCTGAGCATAACTGCACTAAATTGTTTTTCAGATCAGTATAGTAAAAGAGTATTGCACAATTTAAAAATTGTTTGTATATATATCTCATCTACCCTATTAAATAGAAATCTGAAAGCAGATGTCATAATAATTGGATTTTTCTCTCCTATTTACCATCTAGCTCAATTCCATGGGGCGTAGACATTCAGGAAAAAAACTTTTTTTTTCCTGTTGGATTTTACTTGCTGAAGAAAAACAATAGCTCCATTTAATAAATAGTAAAGATAGAAATATTTGCAAAAAAAATCTACTGTCTAGTGGAACTCTGAATTTTTAATAAAATGCTCCCTGGTTTTTAATGTGCTCCCTTCTCAGCAAACTGCTCATTTGACCTATACTAAAACTTCATCACCAGACATAGGCTCCCCATTTCCCTGATTTATTATAAAGGATTAAAGTGTTCACCGGTATTTACTTTTGATGATTTATGCCTAGATTATATTTATAGTCAGAATGGAAGAAATATGGAAGGGTGTATTCACACCAACATTTTTCAGAAGCAGCCCGGCTGAGCACGGATTAGTAGTGCATAATGGAATAGAATTACAGAGCCAGACTCACTCGCAGTACAATAATCCACCCTGTACTAATTGTAAGACAGAGGTTCTCTTCATTCACTTCTTCACGATGCAGCCAGCCAACAAGTCAAAACTCACTGAGTCTGAGAAGCAAAAGTAAAAGGAAAGAGAAAGAAAGAAAGAAAGAAAGAAAGAAAGAAAGAAAGAAAGAAAGAAAGAAAGAAAGAAAGAAACCTGCTTATTGGGCATGAACTGAACAATGCTTTCAAGCCCTTCCTGTTGACTGATACTTCACCGTGAAATCCAGGGTTATCTGTTTACAGTGCTTATTCTCGAGAAAACAGAATCAGTATCCTTGTTCAATTATAATTAGCAATCTTAATATTTAAAAGGGTACTTTCCCTAAAAAGGCCCACTGTGTATTACTGGTTTGTCAAATATTAAGTATATGTTATTTGAAGACAAGACGAGAACAGTTTTTGTGCACAAATAATGCTGGAAAATACCGGGTTAATGATGCACTTTTACAGCGCATTCATTGCAGCATTGATGTTATCTTAATATATCAGTGTGTTTATGTCATCACAGTTTAATCTTGAGTGTTTTTCTCATCAGTATTTTTTGGAAACAAAATCAAATAATATTAAGGTTTTATTGTATAAACATATTGTGGGGACATAGGTTAATCTGCATATACTGTAACAGCTTCTTTCATTGTAATTAATATCTTCTAAATGTCAGTTTAGCAAACCTTTTCCCAAAAAATATGATGTGTAAGATGTGGCAATTAAAGTGCTAATTGGGTTTGTTAGTCAGAGTTCAGCGAGAGAAACAGAATGACTATGAGTATTGTGAAATAAATGATGTACTGCAGAAATACTGGTTTCCACAACTGGAGAAGTCCCTGGAGAATAAGAGTTTGAAAGAAAGTGGTAAAGATCAGAGAAAGGTTATGAAAAGAACACCTACATCCAGGGCAGCTGGCTCCAGAATAAGACTGCAAGGCTGAGTTGGCAGGGAAGCTCCAGAAGCCTGTTTTTGTGGCTGTGATGTGGTTAATCAGGGAGACCAGTGGACAGAAAGGAGAGTTTGGTGAGTAGGAGGGAGACAGTGACTAGCTGCAACCTTGGATGAGAAATGACTGTCCAAGTAGGTAAGTGGACACAGGATAAAACTCCCTCAGAGGGTTTCGGGATGTGTTCCTACGTTCCTGTCTGAGAGAAGATTAGCGCTGGTTTGTTGGGTCTACGCTTCACCCTACTGTTTGTGCTCTACGATCTCAAACAAATGAACTAAAATTTTGGATTTACTTTCCTTATTTGCTGCAGGAGGGAGGCCTGAGAGTTTCTCCTAATTTAAAGATTGGAAGAGAATTGTGGCATCTGTAGCCGACTCCTCCTAATATGATAAAATAAAATAAGTTTTAAAAAAGCATAAAAGCTCTGTAGGTGTTAATTAAAAGCTGCAATTCTAGAAAAATGTATTAGTTCCTTCCAGGACCAAAATAAAAATTAAGGACATGAACTATAATCCATAATCACGAGAGCAAGTTTAAATCAAGAGAAAATTCGCCATTCCATTCCAATATGAAGTTTTAAAAACTTACCTCCTACTGTCACTTTTACTGACATAATATATAGCATTAACAAGTTTTAAATGACTGGTTTTTCTCTCTTGCAATTTCTTCAGTGTGTTATAAACGATTAGATTGCTTCATTGGTGAAGTCAGTTTCTATGTGAATTTATATATATATATATATATATATATATATATTTTTTTTTTTTTTTTTTGCGGTACTGGGGATCGAACTCAGGACCCTGCACTTGCTAGGCAAGCGCTTATTCCACTGAGCTATATCCCCAGCCCTCTATGTGAATTTAAATGATTAAGAGAGGAAATAGTTTTGGCAATACTGAAATGACATTCACTTTTTGTAATTAAGTGCATGTACATGTAACATGATTAATTACTTTGCCAAATATTTTGACACCTACTGTGTGCCGGTCACTCTGCTTAGATTGACAATAGTTGTTTAAAGAAACACAAGCAACAGGTCAACCCAATGCATAAAAATACACAGACAGAGTTTGGGTGTGAAGAGCTGGATTCTATGATAAACTTAAACAATCTTATAAAAACACGAGAGGAATAGCTTAGAGGAGGTGACGCTTGAGCTGAGGTGACACTTCCATTTAGTTCTGTCAGTTTGTTTCAGTGTACTTAGGCAATTTGGTGAAAAGAAGAATATGTAAAAGGGAAATATAGGCACAGAAACATCCAGGGACAAGTGGCTGTAGTAACATGACTTACTGTTGGGATGTGTGCCAGGAACCGGGCTGAGCACTTTATCTAATTGCATTAAATATCACATGGATGGGAACCTGCCAATCATGTATCTCTTGAAGGTAAGATGTGCAGGAAGAATAGAGTAGAACCCACGCTGGAGTGGGAAGAGGGGGATGTCTTCTGACGGGTCCCCACCTAGCGAGTGAGCTCACGCTTGCTTTCAGAAGGAGATAAGAAAAGTAGTGATCGGAGCTGGGGATGTAGCTCAGTGGAATAAGAGCCCGCCTAGAAGGCGCAGGGTCCTGAGTTTGATCCCCAGTACCGCCAAAAAAAAAAAAAAAAAAAAAGTAGTGATCACAAGTTAGCCAGAGTGAGATTTGCGTTTTCATGCTTTCTGGCACATTTGCAGGATAAATTTGCATTGAGTTAGAGTTGGGAGGTGCTGTGGTTTAGACCCGGAATGGCTTCTAAAACTTTCCTGCATTCGAAAGCGGAGCTCTTGAGAGATGATTGGATTATAAGGGTGCTTTACTCCTCAGAGCTCAGTGGCTGAGTGTGCAGGTGGGAGGTGGCCTGTGGCGGTCACGGGGAGCGTGACCCGGAAGGCTCCTCCCCTTCCTCTCTGCTTCCCGGCCGCCATGTAAGCAGCTGGCTTCTACCGCAGGTCCTTCCACCAGTTTCTGTGTTTAAGCCAGGCCAACAGTGCCCTGAAACTTGTGGAACTGCGGGCCCAAATAATCCGCTCCTCCTTTGAATTGTGGTTGTTGGTACTGGTTCTCAGTAATAAGGACAGAGAGTAAGACCGGAGGGTAGGAACTGATCAAACATTTATAGACATAATCTAAGTCTCTATTCAAAGACAGACTGAAAAAACTAGAGATGGGATAACGTCTTAAAAATATTTAGGTAACATTTTATTCCACAGTGTGAATGAAAGCTTTAGATTGGGGGGTAAAACGATTTAATCAATTTTATACTATTAAAATAATTTTGGATCACCATACTTTCTACTATAATTTATTATTTAAAAATAGGAAGTTGTAATTTTGTTTTGCAACTTGGTTGCTCAGTTTCTGACCTCTTTAGCTTCAAAGTTGTTGAGCAGACAGTTTCTGTCTGGGACCTAATAAGCAGCAAACCCTACGTCTTTTCTCCTTCTTCATTCCTAAAAAATTATATAATGGGGCAGTAATATAGAGAACTAAAAATAAAGAGTTTTTAAAAAAGAAACATTTCATTCCTCCAGTACTTCTTGGAGTTACAGGAGGCTACTTGACATAATTCTGTCTAGTTAGCTGTAAGTGAGAGCACACTGGAATTTCTGGAAGGATTTTATTTTTTTGAAAATTTACCACATTCATTTTCACACTTAACATTCAGCTGTACCACCCAGACATGCAATAGCCATTTGTGACCATGTATTATCAGGAGCTGAAAATTAGGAAGATCAAGGAAAAGTGCTTGTTGAAAATCTGTGCCATCCATCCACTGCCAACCCCACTTGCAGCTTGTAACTTGAGAATGTATATATCTTTCTTGGTTAACCAATATTTTATGGTCTCTGTTATACATAGCCAAATGCATTCTGACTTGTCACGGTGTAATCATCATCCCCAAAAGGCATCCTCAGAGGTAACAGATTTGGAAGGTGATGGGATGTAAGATTCCTTCTAAGTTTATTCATCAGACCCAGCTTGACATTCTTCTTGCAACTGAGTACTCTCTGGGAGGGAGAGGAGCTCTCTGCAGAAAATATAAACTGTTCTTTTGTAGCTCAAGTCTTTTGGTAACATTTCCCACTGCTATATTTTAATAAGATATAAAATCTGTGTGGCTCATTTTGTGAATTCATATTTAATGAGAAAAAGGAAAAGGTTAAGGTAAAAACCAGAAAGAAAAGGCTAGAAATGCCCTAAAACATACACTGGGCAAGGCTGGATTTTACTGCTTAGTCAGAGTATTATCAAGATTTGTGCCAATAGGTAGAGAATGAGATCAAGCTGGTCTGTTCTTCTTTTGCACTTAAAAGAATATACTTCAGGCAAGTGGTTGACAAGCAATTATCTCAGAATTTTCTTAAATCACCTTGAGGCATGGACTTCTCTTGGAGATCATTTCAATTTTTTATTAAATTTTTTAGCAGTGTTTTATAGCAGACCACAAATTCACAGAAGAAAACATTGCAGATGGCTTTTGTAAATGTAGAACTCAGTCATTTTTTTTGATGGGATATGCTGTCCATTGGTAATAAAGTGTGTGAAAACCTGATAAAATAAATGAGATCAAGACAAACTTAAAAAAAAAATTAAAAAATATTTAAATGACATGGTAAAACGAGACCTTTCAACAAATATGGGAATAGCTAGAAACAGACCTGCAAAACAATGCTAAAAATTGTACCTTTCACAAAATTTAATTCAAAGTGGATCAGAGGCATAAATGTGAAACATGAAAGTATAAAATGACTAGAAATTAAAAAAAAAAAGAAAATCCAAATGGTCTTAAGTTGAGGGATAGATTTTAGAAATAACTACTGTGACCCAAAAGGAAGATCTATGGAAAAACCATAATGCAAACTTTATTATAATTAGAAACTTCTGGCTTACAAGAAAGCTACACGAATAGAATAAAAAAGATAAATCCCATGCTGAAGGAAAATACTGGTAAATATATATGCAACAAAGGACTTGCATCCAAAATATGCAGCAATAAAGAAACACTGTAATTTTAAAAGTTGGCAAAAATGTGACCATCTACTCTTCAAAGAAGACAGATCAATATACTGAAGTCTATTCAGTACCATGGGACAGAAAGGAGAGGTGCATAAAGCAGTGAGGTACGGGCATGTGCTTAGTGGGTTGTCGAAGCCCCATAACATTCAGGGTGCCAAATGTTCGCTAACAGGCAAATGGGAAAACTGATACATCTCTACAGTAGAGTTTACTGAATTCTAAAATGAATTACCAAGCTATGTAAAGGCATGAAGAAAACTTAAGTGAGTGTTTGTTAAAGAAGCTGATCGGAAAAGCCAATCATACATACTGTACTATTTCAACCTTATGACATTCTGAAGAAGATAAAAGTATAGAGACAGTAAAAAGATCTGCGGGCGTCAGAGACTTGCAGGGAGGACAGTACAGTTTGGGGAGAGGAATGGATAGGTGGTTCATGGTGGGACGAGATTAGCAGTGTAAAACTATTCCACATGCTATGGTAGCAGACATATGAAATTGTGTGTTTTGTGAGACATGTAGAACAGCATAACATCAAGGGTGAACCTTCATATAAATTATAGACATCAGCTGGAAATAAGGTATCAATATTGGTTCTTTAATTATAACAGAGGTAGCTTGAAAATGCATGATGTTAATAATAGGACAAATTGCTTATAATAGGACAAGAGTGATCAGAGAAGAAAATAACTTAGAAGGAGTCCTCTCTAGAAAGCTACAGAAGAGAAGAAACATACGTGTAGACACAGTGAATGAAAGGGTCCACAGCATCACTTAGACATGGAGATTTAAAGGAAGCTTGTTTATTTCATAATTATAACAATTCTCTGGGTGTAATAGTCAATGGTATTTCATTGGTTTTTATTTAGCAATAATGGGGAAATGACTGTGAAGAACATATTTTTATCTACTAGACACTGCTGAGGAAGACTGTCTAACCAAGATCTCAGGAAATGGAACTCCAAGAATTTAGTGTAATATTAGTTTCTGTCATCCGTAGAACATTATATTTTCCTTGAGGAGATGGTGAGTACATGTGATCCATTATTTCACTTTTTCTTTGGGCTACCAGAAAGGTTACACTTCAAGGGAACATTCAGTCACTCTCTTTTCTCAGATTCTGTTTAGATTTATCTGTATCTCTTTTGCTATCTCTCTCCAAAAATATTTTTCCTATATCTTTTATTGTCTTATGTATATTAAAAGCACTTTGAGATATCATTTCAAAAGATGGAAATTATAAATTATAAATGAGTAGACCTAAACAAAAGATATAACATTGTGATGTGCTTTAGAATTCATTTGACTTTTCTACCGGAATAAGGTCTAGGGCATGAGCACGTAGTTAATATTAATGTGTAGAAATGAAGGCTTGCACTGTTGGTCCCTCTTTTTGTGCTATGTGACAGCAGCTCTTTATTCAAACTATTTTAAGAATTGAGCTCATATCATTAATGATTCAGGTATGCTAATAAAATAATAAGCCTAAAATCCACATTGATTTCAATCTCTGTTGAGGACACTAGGGAAAACAATCAGTGTTTGCCAAAGGAATGAAGAAAATTGGAGTGGAAGTAAACATTATTTTTAAAATCCCTTTGGAATATATTACATAGGGAAAAAATTTGACAGGTATTTTAAGAGTAATTGAGAGCTTCTCAAAAATATTATATTCCTTATTTTATGACAGTTATGAGATATATTCAGAGATTTTTATTATAACAGTAGCATGTTTCTTAATTGTTTTAAAGATATTTGTTTCAGTTTACCTTATTGGTGATCATCAAAATTTAGAAACACCTCAGTTACTTTTAGAGTTCTTATAGAATATGCCCAAATGCCTGTGATCAATTTTCAGTGACACTATTAATGACTTTAACAAAAGTGATGAGAACAGAGGATGCCCTAACAATGGTAAAAGTCATAGTCAAAATATTCAGGAATTTACAAGATATCAGGCACCATGCAAACAAGCTGTGTGCGCTGTTGTAGTAAATCCTCACACTAGAATAACTACTATCATTGATTTCCAGGTTAAGAAAAGTGAGACATAGAAAGACCACTTGTTTCAAAGTGACTGAATTGAAATTTATAACTTTAATAATTATATGATATAGACCAAAAGCTCATCTCAATGTCTGCTTTCCAAATGTAATTGTTCTTTGTCTATATTACCTTTTAAATATCTATTAAAAATACATTATGATCTTCACTGATACTCGTCCCAAATTTATACTCTTTTTGTTTTATTCCTAACTATTATAAAAGCCCTGTATTAGGGATTTTAGGCATGGTAGGCTGAAGAAAGAACCATATTCCATCTTCAACTGTAAAACATAGAAACTTACTAAAATCCACCATTTCCTGAGACCTAGGAATTGGTCAGTAATGTAAGGCAAATGGAGAAGCATCTACTGGTTAAAAAACCACTAACATTTAGATAACAACAATAAGAATTGAAGACATTCTTACCTGCAGATTTATCCACTTAGATAAGGCATAGCAAAATTACATATGTAAATCCAACCATACCAATAATTTAATAAAATGTGAATTGGCTAAGTACCCAAATCTAATCCAGATATCATCATATTGAAAACAAATACAACCATAGCCCATCTAAAGAGATAAGCTATAGATTCAAAGGCCCCTACCCCATTTACCTGAAATTAATGGGCAAGCAAATATAGATTTTGAATATATTAATCATAATTGATCTGAAATGATGAGCTTAATGTCTTAAGAGCTGATCACTTTCAGATTGAAAACAGAGTAAGAAATCCTTTACAGGACAATTTCAACTATTCAATGTAGATACCAGCTTTTAAAATTCACTATCATCATGTGGGCATAAGCATTGTTTATCAATGGATACTAAAATCATTACAGGACAGATCGATGAAAAGCTTGTTAAAGATAGACCTGCTTACAACAACTGAATGTACTGATTAATTGCAGCATCATCAAATGGATCAATTAGACGGTGTGTACCTCCTGAAGTGATCTGTTCAGAAGGACACAGCACAATTTATGTAGTACTCTTGCCAAAGAGAAGCATCTAAACTCTAAGGAAACCTCTAGAATACATATGGATTACATGAAATATAGTAAACAGAGTGTCATATAAATTATACCACATGGAAACAAGCACTGAAATCTGTGGGAATTTCTATAGGAGAAATTCTTCACTTTCTTCAGCAAATAAATTCCCTTCCAAAGAAGCGTGGGTAGTAGGAAAAAAATCCCTGCGAAAGACTGAGAATCATATCAACCAAATGGAAGATGGGGAACTTGCTTAAATTCTTATTCTAATTAAATAACTCTAAAAGAATATTTTTCATATAATCAGAGAAATGAGTATATGGCATGGAATCTGATGTTGCTAAGGAATAATGTAAATTCCGCTGAGTCTACACCAGTATTTACAAGTGGTGATAATGAAGCAAGTACAGGCAAAATTATACTGTAATTAGCATTTTCTTCATCTAAACATTGAAGGGCTAGAACAAATGTTGATAAATGTTGAAACTAGGTGCTTCGTACATAAGGTTAATGGTGCTCTTCCTACTCATAACATGTTTGGAAAAGTAAGAAAAAGCTTTAAAAAGTGGACTTTACTTTGGTAAACAATTCTCTTCAAAGAAAGTTGATGGATAGTTTTCAGGTAGGAATTATGCCATGAAGCCTTAAGAATGTATATCTTGCAGTGGTGCCAGGATTGGCCATAGTCAGTGGTCCCTTTCAGAACCAGCAGGTGAAGACATGGTTATTGTTTCTATGTTTTAAGCAGTTCACACTGAGCACGTTATGTCAATATTATGAATAACTCTTAGAAGCAATGTGGCAGAAATGACTAGTTGACAAAATAATTCGTTCTCACCTTTCCTGTCCTAGGTTTTGTTTTAAGAAACTTTTAAGACTACATTTTCCATCTCCTCTTGCACTCAGGTGTGATTGTGTGACTAGTATCTGCTATTGGGATTTCAAGGGCAGTATCCCTTTGATCTTAAAGGGGTCAACTATTGCTGCCTAATGCACCATATTTTTACTCCCTTCTCATCTGGCATTAAGATGACTTCAGGACAACCTCGAAGTGACGCAGTATGGAATCCCAGAAAGAATCTGCTTGAGTTTTTCCCTCGCTGTTGGAAGGTTGCCTTACAGTTTCCTCCAACCAGGAAAAGCTACACTGAAATGTCTGCCAGTAAAGAGTGAACTTACGGTGTCAAACCACTGAAGTTTTGGAGTGGCTTGTTACAAAATTTACCTAGCTCAATTAATATAGTTGTATGTGATAATCTTCATTTTAAAATGAGGAAACTGAGATAAAAAATTCTGGGTAACTTTCCTAGAGAACAGTCATTACTAAAGGAGAGCCAGCACCTCAACGTAGAGTCACTAATCCATAAAAATATGCTTGTAGCGCCCTGCTGTGTCAAAACATGTGTCATCGAGACTTTCTGGCTTCTGCTCTGCTATTCTTACTTCTCTTACACTGTATCTCAAATTCTGGCTCCAACCTTGGGATGAATTCTCAAGTTCCTTCTTACTCCTGAAACTAGCGCTAAGGTTTCCCCGGCTCCTGTCCTTTCTGATTGACTTTTAACTTGTTCTCTCAAAACAAGCCAGGGATGAAAAGTCCCCATTTTTAAGAATTTGAATTTCTGATCCAAGCAAAGGGCTTTTCTATGGAAAAGCTTTCCCAGGAAAAACATAATGCTTTCAGCTAGCTATTCTACACCTACTTAGACCAATTATTTTTAATATTGTTGAGACCAGTGGTTCTCTCAGAGTGGTCCCTGGGTTTGCTGCGTAAGCATCATCTGGAAATTTGTCAGCCAAATTTTCAGCCCATAGCACAGGCCGTCTAAATCAGAAGCAGTAAAAATAAAGCTCAGAAATCTGTACTTTAACAACCCTTCCTAGGTGATTTTGATGCCCACTAAAATTTGAAAACTGTTAAATTCCTCATTCACATTAAAGTCTTGCCTGGAATTAAAACAACTAAATGAAACAGAACAACAGGAAACAAACAAACAAAAAATGGCTCTGTTATTGTATAATCTTTTAAAAATGTTAACCTTACTCCTTTTTTCAGTTTTTAATTTGTTTCAAATGGGAAGGGGATGCATAATCTTTCATTATATTATATCTCTTTGGGAATCTTGCAAAACTACTAAATGCCTTTGTAGGTGGGTATTACAGCTTGCTCACGACACCTGTGAATCATCTTCTAACTATTTTAACTGTCTCCTTTTTTTTTTAACCTCCAAATGCTATTTAATTTTTGCAAAAATTTCTCCCATGTACTTTCTCTTTTAATTGCTCTTTATGTTATTTTTGCTTCTGTCTGAGTCCCCACTGGCTCTGCCCTGTTTCTCCGCTACCCTCAGACCCCGTCTTGCTGCTTTTACTTCATTCTTTGCCCTTCTAACCTTATTTTCATTTGCTTCTCCATAAAGACTGCACATTGTAGGGTCACCTTCTCCCTGTGGCAGACTTCAAACTGTGGACACCATTAAGTTTGCTCCCATTTTGGCCTTGTGGCCATTTACTTGGCTTGAATCTTTCATTCCATCTTCATTGTGCCTACTTTTTTTAAAAGGTCTATGTTAGTATAAAGAATGCATTAAATTCTAATCCTTACTTCTCAGCGTCTTTGACCTACACATAGTCCTTGTCAGTTAGTTATATATTTGCTTGGTTTTACCCTTATTTCTTGCTGATATTTTTCTCCCTTTCAAAAGTAACCACATCTACTGGTTTTGGTCTCTTTGAATTTTTATCTTTACAAAATATGAAACTGTAAGTGTATTTTTATCAATTTGCATAAATTGTGCTGTTAAAAAGTCTTCATCTCATTTATTGTTTTCTCTAACAGCTCTCCATGCTGCTGAGTATGGATCTAATTTGTGGTTTCTAAATATTAGATAGTACTTGACAGAGTACACCAAAATATTTGACTTATCTTTTCTTCTACTCACTCATTTTAATAGGGCTACTTATCTTACTGTGGGAATGTTATTTGTTAGCACAGAAAAAAATGGCTTTTGGCAGAGTGCAGCAGGTGGGCCATCATGCTTGTGGGCACAAGAAGATCTGGCTCTGTGGTACTTTGGTTTCCGCCTGTGAATAAGTCACAGCTTCTGCTTGGAAAGATTTGTCTGCTTTTTATTTTTAGCTTTATTTCTCACTAAACATAAAATACCCCAATGTTAATTTTTCTTTATCTTCAAATGAAAAGTGCAGTGGCTCCTTCTTCCCTGTACTTATTGTAGGATCTACCCACACCTTCTTCCCCTCACAGTGGTAAGTGGACACAGCCATTGTTTGAATAACGGGCTTTTGTAGAAAGTGTCACTCCAGCACCATTGTGAGCAGTAAATTCTTGGAAAATCGGAGTCACTCCACATGACAAGGACAATGTGCTTCATGAAGCCTGTGAGGTGTAAGTGGTAATCTCATCCAGAAACACTCCAGAAAGACCCAGAATATTAGTTGACAAACATCTCTGCACCCTGTGATTCAAGGAAGTTGGCACATCAAATTAACCATCATAGGAAGTATAAGTAAAGTTAGTCAATTTCATTATTTTTTTGCTAGATCTTTCCCCATAACACTTAGTATATAGATAGGTTTTAGGGATCTAAGAATATCACTCTTCTAAGACAGCACATATTCCTGCTTTAGAAGTGAATATTTTAAGCTATTTGCTGTGATTTATATTCTATTCAATTTTACAAAAATGGCAAGTCAAGGGAGTAATTTTATGGATTCTCCAACGTCTATAGTTTAGGTGTTGGCTACATAATTTGAGGAATGTAATGCAAAATAAAAATTTGAGGCTCCTTTTCAAAAACATGGGAGGAAATGAAGTTAAAGATAGAAAAGTACAAAGAGAAGTGTCTTATTTAGAAAACATAATAGGAGTAACAGTGTATGAATAACAATCTGTGATGTATGCCAGTGACATGCTCTGCTTTAAACTGAGTTAGCTTTCAGAGGCCATTGCGGTTTGGGGTTACTGGCCTCCCCACACAGAAAAGAACTGGCTCATGGGGAGAAAAGGAGTAAAAGGTAGGAGAGGAGTGCAGGAGAGCAAAGGCTAAGTGGAGGAAAGACTGTCAGGTTGAAATTATGATTCGGGGGATCTGCAACAGCTAACTTTGCCTTTGGCTGAGAATTTTCATGTTTCTTGGCCAAGAGCTGTTTAGGAAAAAATTCCAGAATTTGCATTTATTCAGAGCAATATCTTTCTACAAAGTAAGATTCATTCAGTGAGTACTTTCAGTTTTACTCTATTTTTGTTCTAAAGTACCTCTTACAACCACACACTTGTTGATATTAAAAATCTTCCTGAATGTCTACTATAATTCTTTATCTTTGGTGTATACAGGCTATTTAGAAAAGGAAACACTGGAATTTGATTATTATAGGGCAAAACCATCTAAGATGCAAGTATCTGACTTAGAGAAGGAGTCAACTTATATTGAGATGAACGCATGACTGTTCATTTCTTGGTGAACTCACTGATCAATAGGATGCGTGGCTGCTGTAGTTTGAGTACAGGACCACCAGCCTTAGTGCACTGGAGGGACCAGTGGGAGTTTAACAAATGGGCACTTCTTTGTAGATGGCCTGCTCTGAGAAAAGATCTCTTTCCAAACTACAATTTTATGCATAGGACAAAGCAAATTTAAGGAGAAATGTATGAGGTATTGATGTTACTGAGGGCAATGTTTGCTCTGTAATGATAACAGTGCAATGAGTCCTTCTGAGCTTGTGGACCCTGGGCATCTTCTTGAGATGGATTTACCATCCGATGTCTTCCTATCCTTGTATAAACTTACCACAAAAGATAATGACAACACACAGAGTTAGATAATCCATAGCATTATCAGTTACTAGGTAGATTTCAAGAAACATATTTTATATGTTGAGAATGTGATGGTTTCTAAAGGTAGTTCCACATTACTAAGAGCCCTGATTCAACATCTTCATCCTGAAGATCAAGAGGCTAGAGAAGAGAGTCCTTTCTTCCTTCCTTCCTTCCTTCCTTCCTTCCTCCCTCCCTCCTTCCCTCCCTCCCTCCCTCCCTCTCTTCCTCCCTCTCTTCCTGTTTCCTTCCCTCCTCTTTCTTTCTTCTTCATTTCTTTCCTTCTTTCTTTCTTCCCTTCTCTTCTTTCCTTCCTTTTCCCTCACCTCAGTCTCCCAAGGGCTGGGATTACAGACATGACACATTATGCCTAGCTAGGATTATGCTTTTTTTGATGCAAAAGAATTGAACTGCACAGTGCTAGATAGAGAGGTAGCAATGGTATCTCAACTCGATCTCATTTACACAACCAACATTTATGTCCCACTCATTCCCTAGTGACTATGAAAACATACCAATCAAACAAAGCTAATTTTATTAATCTCACTGTTGTAAGGAAGGTTTCTAAAACTCTTTATAAGGCCTAAGTAGATTTGTAGAAAAGAGGTATTAAGAAATAACAATTGTATAGCTTTTGCATATCTATGCTCAGAGAGTTTTTAATGAGAACAGATTGGGGTTGGGCAAAGTTTGTGAGGTAAGTATTTTGATTGGTAAGTAGTGAGACAAATGTTTTGAGCCAAGTCTTAGCAAATACACTTTTGTGCAATAAGCAAGTTCTTTGCCCAGATAAGCAATAGCTGTCCTGATGAAGAGATAGTGCTGTGATGAACACACTTTTGCCCTGACAAATTAAGGCAATTTCTTTTTTTTTTTTTTTTTTTTGCGGTACTGGGGATCGAACTCAGGACCCTGTGCTTGCTAGGCAAGTGCTTATTCCACTGAGCTATATCCCCAGCCCCCAAGGCAATTTCTTGAAGCAAAGAGTAAAGGTAATTTTATCTCATCTAACTTTGGCATTTGCAGCTTATCCATCTAAATAGGAGTCTGAGTATAGAATACAGTCCTACCCCAAATATCTGTCAAATTAAGTAGGCATTTTAGGAAAAATAGGGTATAAAATATTGTTTTATAAGTTTGAAGAATAGTTAGTCCCAATAATCAATATTTACTACAATTGCATATCCTTTTTAGTTCACTTGCACCAGTGAGGAGGTGTCTTAGCTCATTCAACAACAATTGATTTTGTAAATATCTGGGATTCAACAAACATAAATGTGATGGGAATAGAAAACAAATGGGACAAAGGAATTGCCTGACTAGAGGAGCTGCAAAAGTTTAATACACTGACTAGGATTCAACCTCGAGCAATAAGCAAGAAATCACACTATAACTTACATATTTCCTCAAGCCAAGGACCCCAGGGAAAACTAATCAATACCACTGTTCTAGATGTCAGCCCAGCTTGCTCTTCTGAAATCTCCAGGGCTCCCAACATCTAGCCCAGTAAGCTTTCTCGCTTGTCTGTGAGCCAAGTCTCTTGATTATTATGCAATGTGACCTTCTTCTCTTACAGATCTTGCGGGTGATGCCTGCTAACGAGCTGCTACTGCCTCCACTATGGGCGTCCAACATGAGTGCTACCATCATTGGTGGGCTCTGGGTCACCTGCCAGCACCATTAAGAATCTGTTTTGTTGTCCTTAGCACTGTAGGTTGCAGTGATGTGCAAAGGTCTTCTGTATTTTTGTTTTTATGCTTGCCTTCATTTTATAGTAGTTGAAAATAATTTGTTAGTTAAAAAGTTATTTCGGCTTTTGTTCTCTAGATTTCAGATATATCTGTGGTGATCACGCATGTGGCAAATCTAAGTGCGATTGTGATTTTCTCTGTTTTTTGATGACTGTAGGCTTATTATTTGGCCATTCTTGCTAGCATGTATGTATGTATTTATCTTAAAGGAATGTCCTTCTCAAACCTGGTGTGGTGACATACGCTTGTGATCCCAGCACTTGGGAGGTGGGACGATTGCTGTGAGTTCAAGGCCAGCCTGAATGGCAAAGCAAGACTCCCCAAAACAAAATATAACAAAAGAAAACAAACAAACAACTAAAAAAAGAAGAAATGTCCTTCCCAGAATTATCTTCAGCTTCTCAAGGAGAAAGATATTTGACAGTGTCCCTAACCCATCATTGGCAATGCTATGATATGTTGGAATCCCAAGGAACTGCCAGTGGATCAAGCAGGGTCTTGGACCCAGTGAAGACTGACAGATACTTTCCTGCCTGGACAGGGGCTCGTACATGAGATTTCAGGGGCTGGAGTGGTGATATGCAGCACAGATCATCAGGGGTCACTGACAAGAACAACTCTGATGGGATACTATGCTGGTGGCAGAGACTGTTTCCTCAGTAAGGTTTGAGGCTAGAAAAGAAAAACTGAGGGGGTAGAACATGTGCCATGGTATCTGGGCTCTCACATTTTAAAGTGCTCTATCTATAGCATCTAAATGAAACTGGGGATGTGTATGATTTTGGTCAGATGCCCCCCTTTCTGCATCTTTATTTTCTCCTATTTAAAATCAAAGATTATGAAGCAGATACTCTCCAAGAATATTTTCTGGTGATACATTTTTGCTGTTAGGAGAAACACCAAATCAATCTGTTAGACTGGGTAAAGGCAGACCCTATAGCGTAAATCTGTCCCTCATATGATTAATAGTAATAAAAACTTCCTACTTCAGTAAATCAGTTTTATTTTTCAGTACACTGTGTTTGGTAGGTTAGGCAGACAATCACTTAGGTGATTCATCAAGAAGGGATGTACTGAGAATGCAGGGATATTTTTAATTTTCAATGACTTCAAGCTTAAAGACTAAGAGCCCCAAATATCTTAAGTGGCAAAGCAAGAAGGATAATGAACAGAAACATAGTTTTGTGTCTATGTGCTAACATTTCTGTGACCAAACACAATTTCTAGTCTCTGTGCAAAATAATGCTGGTGCTTGGAAAAAATAACTTAGGTACTTGCTCCAGGAAACACTTTCCCTTAAAAGATAAGGTTGTGATCCAACTTTAAAGAGCACATAATTTGATCCTGAAAGCTTGTTTCAAGTCCTTGGTTTCGCAATACCTCCAATCCAAACTTCATTTGTCACAATTTTTGTCCAGTTCAAACCCTTCTCTGCTTGCCAGAGCTGCCTTAAAATCTCCTGGCTGAGGTCCACTGGATATCTTCTCTAACTTCCACATTCTGAGACATAGCACTGAGGCTGTGAAGATGGTGGTCTCGTAAGCCCCTCTCTCTCAGCTTTGCTTTATCAACAGATATCTCTGCTGCTGTTTTGGGTGATTTCAGTTCTTCTCATAAACTTTGGAAATTTGCAAACCAGCTGTTGTCCACATTATAATCTTCATTATCGTCAGTGTTTTCTTGTGGTTATAGAGCTACATACTTATCTCAAAAAGCTTCTCTAGCTGCAATGTGAAATGCTTAACACAAGGCCTATCAACCATTTTCATGGACAAAGGCTTTTTTATTTAAAAAAAAATTGTCAACTTGATATCTCTAAAACCCAATATTCTGTAGTTATTTGCACTTAAATAGAAAAGAAAGAAAAAATCCTTACCCTGTGACAAGCCCCCCTACACATGTTATTTCCCCTCTATTAACTCAGTGCCAGGATTGAGAAGTCGGCTTGCTGAACTTTCATTTACATACTGTGCTGAAGCTGGGACTCTCTTTCCAGTCTGTTAGATTTATTGACCCAAAGTCCCTTGAGCTATTGAAGAATTGAAGACTGACTTACTGGGTTTGAAAGATGTTCCTTGTAGCCAAGTGAAGCTTTTTGCCTTTTACCATTTCCCCCATGCAGAATTTATCACAGCTATTCTTTCTTTTTCTTTTTTTTAAACTTTTTACTCAAAGCTACTGGTTGTTTCATTTGCTTAAAATACACAAGCGTAAGGTAAAGGAAAAATAACCCAGGAAGGTCTCCTGGGATCCATCCACTAGCAAGCCATTTTGAGAGAATTAACCAAAGGCCATAAATTTGGGCAGATTTTTCTTTGGCTGCTAGTGGAGTCAGCACAAGATTTGTTTTCCAACAACCTTAATTCTTCTTTCTAAAAGAAAGCCCTAAAGTTTAGGAGGCCCATTTATTTCTGAATCTGGATATAAAATGAGCAAAAAGCAAAGATGGAAATAAAAACGCAGTGTCTTCCGAATCCTGATGTAGTTTTCACAGGGCTTGGAAAGTCTGCTTTGTTGTTAACGTAACACTAGAGCGCACACTCCCAGCCTCCCCAGAGAGTGCCGCAAGCTTGGGCTGCTCTGTTTTCCTTTCACCAGCCTGTGCACTCTGTGCTGCCATGATCAAAGACATGGCGTGTCAGCTTCCTCCCTTAGACGGGTGTGTGTGTGTGTGTGTGTGTGTGTGTGTGTGTGTGTGTGTGACACAGAGAGAGCAGTGGCCGAGGTCAGTGTGATGCAACAGTTGCTTTTTACTATGGAACCTACAGACTTAACTACAGAAAGTGAATTAAGACCAGGATTCATGTGCAGAGATATTAATTTGCCACCTTAATTGTTGTGGCCCACTTACATGCTTGGGCTTGGATTTGGGATTTGAGACCTCTAGGTTTAAGCAGGGGAAGACAGCTGCATGCGATCGACGTAACAGACCCATGAAGTAGATATGGCTGGTCATACATGCAGATTGGTACTCAAGAGTTCCAGAGTGTTTTCCACGTTCACTGCATTACAGTGACCAGACGACATACACGGGCCTCTGAATCTAAAACACAGCAAATATTTACGGTGCTCTTCCGCCTAACATAGTTCTCTGGAGTGGAACTAAAGAACATTTATCAAATTAACATGAAACTAACAGCTAACATGAATAATGAATAGAAGCTGATCTTTGTCTCTGGTGCTGTAACTTATTACATTTCTTTTGTATTGCATTAAGATTACAGAAAACATACTTCCTTCTCATCACCATGCCAGGGACGCTTGAAGTGGAAGTGACTTGAAATCAGGTTAGACCTTATCAAGAGAAGATCAATGTGATTTAGTTGAAAGACCTAAATTTTAAGTCAGTGTGCCATTATCTTAACAGACAATGAAGAACAGATCTGTAAGACTGATCAACATAATGCTGTATATAGGTTAATGTCAGGGGCATTTGTCCAAAGAGGGTAAATGCATAAGAAGTTAAACTATAGAACAGAGAATAAGGGCTTTTATTAAAGAGAAAGGTGTCCCTTGCTTTCCCTTCCCTCTCCTCCCCTCCCCTTTGTTCCACCCTCCTTCCTTCCTTCTTCCTTCCTTCCTTCCACCTTTCATGAATATAGGAGTTCTACTGTGTCCTTTGTTTCTCCTGGCTTTGAGGATACAGTAATGGACCAAATACATAGGCCAATGTAAATAACTATATAAAACTATAATAGGAGAAAAAAGAAGAAAGTAAGTTGTTATTATAATAGTTTAATGACATAACCCCGCTCAGATTGATGTATTATATGACCCTTAAAATGTAGCATTTACTGTAAAACTGGAAAGAAGAGTTGTAGCGGGTTTGTTATAATTTGGGTGGAGGGGTATTTGCGCTGACAGGAGAAGCAGGAATTCCACCAGGCAGGTGGTGCCTCAGAAGGGAACTCTGGTGGGCAATGTGGCTGGCACGTTAGGAGCACTTCAGAGAGTGTCAGGACTAGAGCTGTCAGGCAAAATACGCAGCACTAAGTTACATTTGAATTTTAGATAAACAATGGTTAATATTTTAGTAGAAGTCTGGGCCCTCCTGCTTATCGGCAACCCTAGGCATGACATGACACTGGTGAGGAACAGAATAGCTAGAAGCAGAGAGTGGAGGCTGCTTTAAGTACTTTTATTTCAGTCTGAGTTCAAAGGGAATGAGTTTGAGCAAGGGAGGTATATGATCCAATTCATTCTTTTTTTTTTTTTTTTTTTTTTGCGGTACTGGGGATCGAACTCAGGACCCTGCGCTTGCTAGGCAAGCACTTATTCCACTGAGCTATATCCCCAGCCCCTATCCAATTCATTCTTCAAAAACTTTATTCCGCTGTACTGTGGAGAGTGGATTAGAGGAGCAAAAATAGAAGCAGAGCTACAGTAATCAGGTTGTTGAAAGAGTTTAGAAAAGATGGTGTCTTGTCCTGAGACTGCGGCAGTAGTGATGGGGAAAAGCAGTCTGAATCTAGGTAGTGTATGGGAATCCAAGAGGATTCATGAGAGGCCGGGGAGAGATGAAGTTACCAAAAATAATCAAGTGGGGGGATAGAGGGAACTCACACTTAAATGTAGGTAAGCCAATCTTTGGAGGATATTTGAAGGGGAATTTTAAAGTTTATCTTTGTCCATGTTAAATTTGGACTGCTTGTAAAATGTTCCAACAGTCTTCAAGTTGGCAGAGGTATGTGGTTTTCTGGAACTGAGAAAAGGGCTATGGCCTAAAAACAAAACTATGTCTTATCAGGTTACATTACAACACAAGTATTGGTTGTTTTCTCATTCGGTTTACGTTATTTACATGCATCTGTTTCAGGTATATCATTCTGAAAATACAACTTTTGTTTTGCATGGTGAGTTGGGAAACAAGCAGACAAGTATTTTTCTTTAAACAAAATACTTAAAGAAATATATCTTAGCATGCGTTACTATAAAAATTGCCAACTATTTTCTTTTGATTGTCCTTCCTGTGTATTTACAGTGGTCACCTAAACCCGACTGCCTGTCAGCAATACAGTTAGGTCCACCAGCCACTCCATTATCCCAACCCAGTCTTGCACTGACCAAGGCTGCAGACTGATCACTCCTGAGGTAGTGTGCAAAGCCTCTGGGAGGAGGGACAGACAGAAGGAAATTTACAGATTTTTAAAAACACTTTTATAATAATCCAGGTCAGAGATGATTAGAAGGTAAATGAAGGGGAAGAATTTGAGGGTAATTGTGGGGGTAGGTTAACAGAATTTTAGAGGTGATCGAAGAAGAGGACAAAGGACATATATAAGGACAAAGAATGCCTTAACACTTTTTCTTTCTTCTATGCATTTTATTTTATTTTTTTCTTTTTGGTATCAGCAATCAAACTCAGGACTTTGCACTTGCCAGGCAGGCACTTGTGCCACTGAGCTATATCCCTGGGCCTTCCGTGCATTTTAGAACTAAAACATAGAAGCGTTCCTCAAACATTTCTATCACTAATGGAAGCAGAGTGGTTGCTTGCAGTAGTAGAATTTAGATTTGAAATTTAAGATTTTCTGAAAATGCCTGATGGAACTGTTAGATCCAGCGATATTATCTCACATATGGAGATAAGAATCTGCCCCTGACAGCTGTTCTTTGGAAAGATAAGCAATGTCTCATCCATTAAGATCCTTTAATATAGATGCAATAATGATAATTAGAATACAGAATTGGGGAAGATTATACATTAGTAGCTAAAAATCAATATTTTTTCTCTCCATTGAGTCTTTGAGATTAAAACACTAAATTCTCACTAAGTTTTATTTATCAACACAGTGTTAGCTATTTATTGCTTTGACAAAGTACCTGAGATAATCAACTGAAAGGATTTCCTCTGGTTTGGTTTCAAGCCATGGTCACTTGGCTTGATTGCGCTGACCCACAGTGAGGTGGGACATCATGGCAGGAGGCCTGTGGTGGAGGATGCATGATCCCATCCCCTTCCCAAAGACCTTGCCTCCCAAGGCTGCTGTACTAGAAGCAGAGACCCTGGGGACATGAGCTTTTGGAGGACATTTCAGACCCATGCCAAAGAAAAGGTTATTAATAGTGGAAAAGGTTACAAAAATGATTGTCTTCCTTATATTTTTAAACATTAAACAACGTTTTTAAGTACCTGCTACTTTTAATAAATAGAAGTCTTTGGGGTGTCTGTAGTGTGAGTTATGTGTAACACCCTCTGAAATTTCAAGGAATTCCAGTGTTCTTCTCTTCATTCTTGTTGAGTCTCTGTGTGGCATGCTGAGTGAAGTTTTTTGAGTGATTTATTAGTTATGCTTTAAATGCTCCTTTGAGAGAGGGGAGTAACAAATGCCATACTATGCAAGTTTTTCATGGTGATATTATTAATGAGTGAGCTGTTAGTTATGACCTCTGTCTTTTCATACAGGGGTAGTTCATCTTCATGCAGTAACTTTAATGAGTATTTAAGCGGAAGAAAGCAAATTATTAAAATTGAAACTACACAACAAAATGATACTCTATGCCTCAAAATAGTAAATAAAGCTTCATCTGCATATATTATTTTAATAATCAATTTGTTGTACGAGTAGTATATGTATTTTGGAGGACTTAGAGCAATGACAAAATGATCAAATTATACTGGCTTTGTAAGTAGGACCACTCAGGACAGAAAAGGAGAGAAATCATGAGCTCCGATGCCTTAGGTCAAAATGAATAAACCTCTGATAGTAGTTATTTATCTGTAAAGTATTGAGCATTCTTTAAATAATGTATTGTATTTCATATGATAAAGTGAAGACCTGGACTAGCATTTAACTCATATATGCTATTTTTTCTTTGAGTTAGTTAAGATTTTACTGCAGTGAAGATTGCACAGAGTACCTTGAATGTTCCATGTATTTAATATTGTTCGTGTACATTTGTATAAATTTAAAACATGAATCTTTCAATCACATCAAGATTTGGGGATTAACATAAAATTGCCAGCATTAACATCACATCATTATCCTCTCAGCTCACTATCTTTATTTAACATGTGTATTTTCTTTACAACCTCAAGAAGGATGGACTCAGACCAATAGTCCAAGTAATGCCAAAATGTAGATAAAATGGGTTCTATGCATTTTTAGGTTGCAAACTTTCTTTTTGAGATTAAACAATTTGGATCAATGTTTTTAGAATTCTTATAAATAGTTGTTCTGATTTCTAGACTCTTCATTAGAGATGATGAGCCTAGCAGAGAGTTTAAGAAATGGCTCAGTTAAATAGCAAATGGGAAGAAAAGATTCACTGCTAATGTTTTGAAAGGAACTGTGTGTTATATAATAAAGACAGTAACAGCAACAATGATAACAGTAATGACAATAAGATAAAGGATTTCGCTTTCCATTATTCTAATACAATTCTTATTCAGTATCTACAATGTCCCAAATAATATTGCGTACTTTCTTATATGATCCTCACTATAACAAGAGGATTTCTCCTTGCCATCAAATTCAGAATAATTAAGCCTTTACAGATAGTCTTCTCATATAGTATTTACCTTAGACATGGCCAGGACTTTTTGAGTTCTGACCACTTCCAATGGTTTGTGTGTGTAACTGATTCAGTACATCTGACATGCAGCTTAAGATTCAGCATTGCATAGAATTCTGCAGGTCTTTCTTTGTGTGCTAGTCTTATATTTATTTATAGATATTTCTGATATGTAGAGATTTGGGTACATATGAGCAGATTAAAGTAAAACAAGATGAGAGTTAATTTCTTTTTTTAGTTGTTGGCCAATTTGTGAGGATTAATGGAAGTGCCTGTACACATATTCTAGTATTTGAATACCAGAGAAAATGTGGCATAAAATCCTTTTATTAATAAACTTGTGGTGGTGTTTTTGATTGTATTAGCATTTTTTGCAAGTTTCTTTTTGAAATATCTACATATACAGTATAGTAATAGTATAGTATATACTATAGTATATACAGTGTAGTATTTATTCTGATAATATTTTATATTTGAATGAATGATATAGTAAATTTTCTCCTGATTGATAGTTTTCCAGATTCTGTGAGATACTTGTTATCATGACATCCAATTTTTCCAGATATGTGCTATTATCACAGTTTTATTGATGGAGTTTTGTGAGAATCCAGCTAGTAATGAGCAGAAGCCAGAACTACAATGTATATTTGTTTCTAGCTTAAGTCTTCTCCCTAGAATTAGGAACCTGCTTCTAATGTAAGATACATTTTATAGTTTAATGAGCAATTCATAGATATTACTTAGTTTATTTTCACTATGGGCTACATATTCTAACAAAACCAGCATTAAATTTCTGTTTTTGGATTTAAAGCCTTTAAGTGCCTATTTCAAATTGAAATATTCAGATTTCAGGTGATAGTTCTGGAGCCCACTATCCTTTTTTTTCCTCTTCTATCACAAACTAAGCAACTATTTTATATAAAACACTAGAGAAAGACAAAGAAGTAGAAGATACTGTTTAGACCTAATTGAGTGACTCCATTCTGCTACCAGTCACACTTACAGACTTTTTACTGATAGTGCAAGTTCAGTGTGCGGAAGGATATAAAGGAATGGAAGTGCAGAGGAAGGCTTTGCATGTGTGTGTGTGTGTGTGTGTGTGTGTGTGTGTGTGGAAGGGGTGATCCAAGAATTGGCACTGAAGGCTGGGAAAGCAAGACGTTTGGACAGACAGAAATGAGTGGGAATTACTTTGGACAGGAGATGACCGATGTGAGTTTCCTGGAGATGCTGAATGACAGTGTACCATCTGTCTTTGGTTATTTCTTGGCCCTCAAAAAATACTTTTATTGAGGTGGCTCTGGTAAGTCAGTCATCCCAGGTTTAGTCATTTCTCAGAGACTGAGACAAAACCTGTTTCCTTTATTTTTTCAAGATAATTTTCCTTTTGGAATTACACAGAAGTGATTTAACAATATCTACCAGAAAAGTTCAAATAATCATTTACTTTTGTTTTTCATTGCCTGTTACGTAAATGTACTAAACTGCATTCTGTATTGTCACAGGTCAAATCATGGAAAATTTCAAAATGATGAGCTTCTCATAACCGTTAGAAATTTCTTTACACTATACTTCTTTCCTTCTAGTGATTACATTCTGCACTTGAAATTTTGAACACCTTTTGTTCATGACCCACTAGTCATCACTGGATGATGTTTCTTATTTTCTTGCAAGGCATTTTTTTCTATAAAGAAATCTAGCTAATCTATTTCTGTCATCATTTATATTTTAACAGTTTGGATTTATGTGTTTATTTACTTATTTATCACATTCCTTCTCAGACTTTGAATAAGAGCAGACAAAATAATGCTGTTTGTGTGTAATTAGCTGATTCACTGGACAACCAATAAATCTCCTTATATAGTTTCTTGTAGACCAAGAAATATTTTTAAAATATTTCTGAAAGAATATTGAATTTATTTACCATAAGTTATAGTAGTGATATACAATATTGAAAAATTGAATATCTTCACCAATAATTACAATTCCTTCTTTTTGTTTAGGCTTATTCTGTTCCAATTCTAGTCAGTTGTCTGTCTGTCTGTCTGCTTTCCACGTTACCTGAAAAGTTTATTTTCCAATAAAGCCCACTATTTCTTTTTTTATTTTAAAGAGAATAAAAACTTAAAAACATTCAAAATTATACAGAATTTCAAAACAAGATGATAAGAAATCAACAAGGGTGGTTATATTGCATTTGTTATCTTCAAAGTAGTTGTTCAGATTACTAGATATAGGCATGCAAAATTCATCAAAAAATTAAACATTAACTGTTTCTTTCGATAAACCAACAAGAATTAGTAGCACAGTTAGCTTAGCTATCTTATATAGATATGTATATTTTTTCCTTTTCTTGTTTCTTTTCTCCTTTCCCTCATCCACGTTCTTTTCCTTTGAGCAGTTTCTTCTTTCACAATATCTATTGTACCTTTTGGATTTTATACTCTTTCGGGATCTTATACTAGGGAGACAAAATGATATTTACACATGTGGATCTGATTTATTTTAGAGTGCAGTCTCTAGTTGCATCCATTTATTTATAGAAGCCCCAAGATTATCTTTCTTTATAGCCTAGTAGTATTCCATTATAAAAATACCACATCTTTTTTATCCATTCCTTAGTTGATGGATATTTGGGTTGTTTCCAAGATTTAGCTATGACAAATTGTGCTGCTATAAACATGGGTGCACATATATTGCTGGGGTACGGTGTTTTTAACTCTTCTGGGATAATGTCTAGAGGAGGAATATCTTGGTTAAATGGGACCTTTAATTGTAGATTTTTAAGAAATTTCCGCAATGGTTTTACCAATCTACACTCCCACCAGCAGCGGAGAAGGGTTCCTTTTTCCTCACAGTGCCTTCAGCTTTTGTTATTGGTTAATTTCTTGATGATAGCCATTCTTTGTGGGGTGAGATGGAATCTCAGTATGTTTTAATTTGCATTTCTCAATTGAGCAATGATGCTGAACATTTCTTCATATGTTTATTTGTTATTTGTATTTCTTCATCTGAGAAGTGTATATTCATCTCAGATGCCCAGTTTTGGACTGGGTCTTTGAAGTTTGGGGGCCTGAATTTTTTAATTCTTTATATGTTCTAGATAGAAGTCCTTTGTCTGAGGAATAGTTAACTAAATTTTCTCACAATTTGTGGGTTTTCTTTTTGCTCTGTTGGTGATTTCTTTTGATGTGAAAAAACTTTCCAATAAGATAAGATCCCAGTTGTTGATTCTTTGAAGTTTTTCCCATGCAGTTTGGTTTTTATTCATGAACTCTCTGTCTACACTTATGTCTTCAAGATTTCTACCTCCTTTCTCTTCCAGTAGATTTAGTGTTTCTGTTTTAATATCTAGATCTTTGATCCATTCTGAGTTTAGTTTAGTGCATGGTGATAGTCGCAGGTCTAGTTTTAGTCTTCAGCATGTGGAAAGCCAGTTTCTCCAGCACCATTTATTAAGGTGGATATCTTTCCTCCAGTGAACATGTTTAGCCCCTTCATCAAAGGTAAGGTGGCTGAGTGTGTTTGTAGTTGTGTCTGAATCTTCTAATCTGTTCCATTGATCCTCAGGTCTATTTTTTGCCACTACCATGCTCATTTTGTTACTACTATTTCTTTATACATGTAATTTTATTGTTTTGTTTTGCTCTGCTAAAACTTTCACTTATTATTGGGCAAGAAACAAATATACTTGTATTTTCTTTTAGTTCTGTTTTTCTTTCCTCTTTGGTTAAAATGTCTTTTTTAGTCTTCATCTCTTGTTAGTCATATGTGGTAAAAAAGATTCTGCTTATCAAAAATGGAACATTAAGCAAGATATTTCAATTATACCCAAGATGAAAGCTTCAGAGCACTAATATAGCATTCATTAGCACCCTTTGTGAAAATACTGTCTTCATTCCTTTGATCTGAAGAAATATGGTTGCAAAAAACATATTACTCTTCAAATCAACAGGCCCAAGACACAGTTCTGATTCTGTCCTAGACCTATGTATTTAATTTAAATTCACATTGTATCTATGAGCCTGTTTCTTCATCTGTCAAGCCAGGGGATTAAATTTCTAAAATAACATGAATGTTGTATAACTGTAAAGGTAAAAGAGAAACAGGGAATTTCAAGTGTCACTTCTCTCCAAAGGAAACAAAGAATTTGGCTAGTTTTATGACCTTTTAGAAGATGTGACACTGGTTATATACTAAGGGAATACAAAAACTAGGCTTGTGAGAGTCTAGAAGGGTTAGCAAATGAGTGCTGCAGATTAAGAATCCGTAAAGAAGTCACATATAACTGCACACTCCATTAAAGCTTTAAATGGTGCGCGGAAGTCCGAATGACTAGATACCAACTAAGGGAGGGTGAATGGAGTAGGACATGTTTAGGGTTCTGCAGAATTGCTTTTCTGCATTGCATCTTGACAAGTGGCTAAAGGGAATAGTTCTGATCCCTTTGCAATTCTATTGCCTCTTAATTATGCTATTGTGAATAGAGAATCATATTCTTCAAACAGATGCCTGAAACTTCATGCTGGCATCTTAAAAAATAATGGAAAATGTCCTACTGAGATTGACAGGAAAGTAGATTAGTATGTGTAGGCTTCATATTCAACTGCTTTTGTTATAGGATGGAGCTTTAAAAAAGATTGAGTGCCTGGTATGGTTATGCATGCCTATAATCTCAGCACTCAGAAGACTGAGGCAAGAGGATCGCTGTGAGTTTGAGGGCAGCTTGATCTAGGAATACAGTTCAAGGTCAGCCTGAACTGCATAGTGAAACCCTGTCTCAAAAAAAAAAAAAAAATTAAAAACATAGTAAGAAAATAGAACAGTAAAATACCTCTATTTGATGATGATTTTGTTGTGCTTGTTTGTTGTAACAGAACTCATGTCCGATTTCACATCCACTGTCCTCAAAAGTTAGCAAATGAAAACTGTGGCTGAGTTAGTGGGAAGAAAGGACATGGAATTGCTGTTTATGGAGTTTTAGAATTTGGACCCATTACGACCCTGCCCCTTCCATACCTAGTTGTTTCATTTTAAGTGTGGAAATGCCAATGGTGATAATGATAAATTGTGAACTAAATTCATAGAACTTTTGAGTAGGTCAAAGGACAACACACACATTAGAATTTTTCACCACTGTTGATCAATTCTCACTATGCATGTTTTCCTAATATGGTAAACCAGTCTTCAGTGATAATCATCATCATCATCATCATCATAACATAAAACTCCTCTTATTCTTGAAACATTTCTTGTTATAAATGCTAATATTAGAAGGAAAAATGTTTTTCTTGTACAAGGGTCTTCATTTAATTTACTGAAAAATTGCTCTGTACCATGCTTGTACTAAACACTTTTATTGCATTACTCACTTAATACTGATGTTTAGAAAGGCTAATTTATTGACAATAACAAAACTGTTTGGGAAAAGGTTTAGAATCAAAATGCCTATGGCTCTGGTTCCCAAGTTGAAGAAACGAATAATTTTCCCCACCCTTTGGCATGCTGCTTCCTGCCTTGACCTCAACTCTCCCCATTAGTCAATGTCCTGAGACTTGGAACTATTTACCCTTCTTTTCAAAGACATTAATCCTGGTCCAGTGAATTGACAGTGGGAAAGCCAAAAGCAGATGTGGTAAAAACTACAAAACCCCACTAATGCTCGGTACATATTGGGGTGACTTTATTTTAGTGGTAGTTAGGATAAACTTGATAGTTATTATAGGAGAGGTTTTTAGCATGTGCCTAAGGCAGGTGAAAGCTATAAAGGAAGACACTGTTAATGATAACACACTAAGTTATCTATGAGCACCCAGAAGCCTAAGTTTTCAACCTGAATCTCAGCTTGTTGTGTGCCTTTGCCAGACTCATTTGACCTTTTTGAAGAGCTTATCTCCTTTATCTGTAAAGTGGGAACTTAGAGCTATTTCCTGCATTATAGTGAGGTTTGAAAGTCACATAAGCTCATCTGAGTATTAGAGGTTGCAGTGTTAATAACATTTTAATAGAACAGGAAAATTGAATTTCCATTTTAAAATGTTCCCATAACCATTTTTCAGACCTTTATTCACATATTTTGCTTTTATTCTGTGATGGCAGTGATTGGCTCAATTAAATGCTAGCACTGGCATTTTTATTTTTTGTATGTATGAAGAGTAATTTAAAACACAAAATTGAAATAATGGTTGAGCCCCACCCAGAACTGTCATGTTGCAGACATGAGGAAGCAATAGAAGAATGTTTGTAAGATATCAATAATGAATTACATTGTAAATATTTATGCAGTGCTGCGAGGTAGTTAGTTTCCATCAAGCTGGGGACATGCAAAATTGAACAGATACTGACACTAAACAAGACTTTGATTAAGTGGCTGTGGCATAATCCTTTTCTAACATTAAACAAATATCATCTTCAACATTGGGGTTAAAATAAAAAGGGTCTGGAACTTTGGTAGCAGCAAAGTCTCTCTATATATTATTTTAATGGATTATGAATATAGTATGACACTGTAAATATCTTTTTTTCTAAGTTTACATAGTGGGTAGAAACACACAAAAAATATTCCTATATAACAATGCCCAGATATTTTGGAAATAAAAGAGGAATGTACCTAGCAGTTTGCGCAAATCATTTATATAATTGTCATATTGAACCATTTAAATTGGTTTGAATGTTTCTTTCCTATATTTTTCTCTCCTATCCTACTGCTTGGAAACACCCAAAAATGTGGAAATACTGTTTTAACAACCTTTTAAACATTAAATCACAAACACACACACACACACACACACACACACACACACACATGTATTTTAGAAGTTAAGCATAGCCCTAAGTGCTATATAAAAAAAAGTACTTAGAACATGAAGAGGTTAGCTCTGAATCAACTGTCTTCCTATGAAATGATGTTCACAGCTGTCATTCCTGTAATACTGCAAAAACTGTTGTAGGCAGATGACGCAAGCCTCTTAAAGTAGCACAGATTCCATAAGCCATATCTCTTTAGTACTGCCCCAGTGGCAGCTATTTTATTGAACACTGTGCCAAGCACTCTTCTAAGTGATTTTAAAACTTGAACTTAAGCAGAACTCAAGGCAGAGCTCCTAAAAAATTATTTTTCTAAAAGTTAGAGATAAGGTAAAATGGCTAGTGCTTGATTTTTAAAAACTTTCATCTCAGATAATTTTCCAGTAAGATCATGTGAGCTACACTGAGGATTTAACAATGTGGTGAATAATAAAAAACTGATAAATGTGCACCTTGTCTGTGGCCTTTTGAAGTGACAGGTTGCCCTACAGAAGTTTGTAAGTTCATATAATTTAACAACTTGGAGATACGTTTTCATACCTCTATTGAAAATTAACCTAGAAAATAGTATAGCCAATTTGACATTACACTTTAATATTCCTTTCCATCTGCTTTATGATTTCTTCATAAATGTGTTAAATAACTTTTTTTTTCTGTGCTAGGGAATGAACCCAAGGCCTCACACATGCTGAGCAATTTCTCAACACTAAGTTATACTCCAAGCCAAAATAAAACTTTGTTTTTCTTGACTTACTTTTTTTGAGAATGTACCTCGATAGCTACAACACCTACCCACTAAACACTAGGCACTAAAATGTATTATCCCCATTTTACAGATGACAAAATTATGGCACAGGAAGCTTAAATAACTTGCCCAAGTTCACATTGCTGGTAAGGGAGTACAGGTGGGACTAAAATCTATGTGTTTTGGTTCCAGAGTTTGTGTTCTTAGCCATAGGCAATTTGAACTTTTGCATTTACCATGGTATTTATTAGTAATACTCTTCCCCTATGAATGAACAAGAAGCATTGATGGCAGTCTTCTGTGTGCATATATTCACCATGACTTATGAACTCTTGCATTTACAAACCGGCATGGAGGAGCCCACCCACTTAAACATACCGACCTACACTGCGATACATTTTGAGCCTCAAATGTTTTGGGTATAGGTAAATTATCATCTTATTAATTAACAAAGGATCTCTACCAGTGATTGAGATCCTGTGTCTGCTTAGTGGAGATGAACAAGTATACCTCTGAACACTTAAGGAATTCTTTCCAACCAAAATATCTTTTGAAAAGACAATTACAAAATGAAAGAACAAGGCTAGTGGTCCTAATAGGACCATCATGGGAGTGTGCCCTCAATTTTGATTTGGTGACTCAGTGGCAATCAGAACCACTGCGTGTACACTGAACTGATGTTTGTTTGTCATGACATTAAATTCAGGATTTTTTTTTTGTGTGTGGTACTGGGGATCGAACTCAGGACCCTGCGCTTACTAGGCAAGCGCTTATTCCACTGAGCTATATCCCCAGCCCCTGTCATGACATTAGTGGCTAAATAAAATGTCCTGGAGCTGTTGACAAAGAAATCTCAGGTGACTAGAACCAGTACCCAGAGAGTTTGAGAACCCTGGAGATAAGGATGTCTGTAGCTGCAGGATTAAAGGATCCCGATTGCAGATGAGAGTTGCCTTCTTCACAGAGAATGTCCCAGATATTCTGCTGCTATATGGGCACTGCTGGAAAGAGAAGAAAATTAAAGCAAAAGAAACTGAGAATGTCATAAAATGCGGTCCTTGGCTTTTCAAACTGACCACTTCTAAGAATGTGTACTGTAGGTGGTAACGGTAAAGACTTTAGAATTGAGAAATGGTCAGAACTACCTCAAGTAATTTGAGATTATCACTAAGTCATACATTCTTCATCTGTTCTGGGGCACAGGGGGAAAAAGACAGTCCTCAGAAGAGCTCTTTACAAAGGCTGAATGATAAGGAGTAGCCGTTGTCCTCTTGGTCAAGACTATAGGAAACTGTTCTTTTCATTGCAAGAAGTTTCGGGTGCATTTTTCCCAAGATAGAGACTGTAGAAGAGGGTGTTGGCAGAACAGTTGTGGCCAGAATCACTGTTCTGATTAAGGTGACATGTGAGATAAATAAGTCGCTGAGTACACACATTAGGAAAAAATAAATGTGCTTTCTGCATTGCGTATCGTGACTCTTGGCTAACAAATTATATAAAATGAACTACATTTTGGCTGCTTCCTCGAGATTATATGTAACACTAAATGTTTCTCATTTACCTTTAAAAAAAAGTTGATTTGCTTGTCATATCCCAGAATCAAAAGTTATGCAACGTTCTTTTAAAATAAACAATTTTAATGTTCTTAAAGAAAAAGATTTTTAAAAACATTCATCTATTTAAATTTATAACCCTTCAAGAGAATTTGGTGAATACCACTAACTTGGTACTCTTTGCATACTACTTTGTCAGAATAAAGCATCCCTTCCATGTCATATATGTGTAAATATTCTACCTTATCAAAAGCCCAGGGAGGTACTGTCCCTTGAAGAGCTTATAATTGGCACTCTAGCTTTCTGAATATATTTATTTTCTGGAAAAGTGTGTTATGTTTCATCAATTACTGAGACTGTCATGTTTCAAAGCATTTCAAAGAGAAAAACGCTATTATACTTCCCATGACTGAAGCAGCCAAACTTTTTGTATGCATTATTTTGTGGTGTCCACTGTCTCCCAGGAAAGCCTTATGCGACATCTAGATAAAGCTAGTCATCAGTTTCTGCTCTGCATATTCTTTTATAGTCCATGTGTCAAAGTTGAAAGAGAAAATGGTATCTGATGAAAGTTTACCTAAAGAATTCTTAGTTTTTCAATTAAAAGAAGGAAGAGGAATCCCAATCAGATGATCACACATCCAAGATGAAATTAAACTTTTTTTTTTTTTTTTACCCCTGCATAGCACTTATCATGAATCAGGGAACAAAGGATTTGCCTTATTGAAACCTTTTCACTTGCAGTTTAATGCATCTTTTTTTTTCTTCCTTTTTAAACCAATCATATAAATACAAGAAAGAAGAAATTTGGCTTAACCAGAATAACCTTAAAAAGATTGTAGCATAGGATATCACAAGCTTGATACAAATAAACACTGTGACAAAATTACCACTCCCAAAGGAAGGATTAAAATGGTATTTTGTAAAAAGTATTAGATATGTCTCTAATATGCCAAAATTCAAAGCCCTTAGTCAAATACATATTTTCTGCCTCAGAGATCAAATATTGCTTTATATTATAGATTTTTTTGGCTCAAGGTTTATTTGTTGGTAAAGTACATGCATAGACAGAAGAAGTGGTCACACACCTTGACATTAAAGAAAGTGAAACTGTTCTGAAAGCTATGTAATACCAAACATCTCTGAGTGAGAAGTCTGCTTGTTTTCTCTCCTCTCCTGACAGTTATAAGGATCGAAGCAATATGAGTATCTGCTTCTGTTTACTTCTTTGAACATGTCATGGCTTCTGAGTAAGTGAGAACCAATTTTTTACATCTGCAACTCAAAGCCTGCCAAAACTTGACCTTTCAATGGGCTCATTCCTAGTTTAATTGGCCAATTCTTTTTCCTGAGAACGCAAGAGACCAATTGCACCTGCACTGAGCTTGCAGGAGAGTCAGAAACGGAGTATTTTAACAATTCTATTTTGGTGTGTGACTCACCTTTTTTTCACAGGAAGGAAAATGTGACACTGTCACATTGCAATGTGCAGCGATATATTTGTGATAATTTTACTTGTATTTGTAATGTAAATTTTGTTTCAAAATGCAAGGTGATTTGAAGTTTTTAGTAACTCAGTGAATTTATTCTTTGAATTTAAAAGGTACAATCAAAAGACTTTTCTCTAGGTTGATAATGCAAACTCATTAATGTTCAAGTTTAACCTTGAATATGTAAAGAACTAGTGAAATAACAAGCATAAAGCAATGAGTGTACTGCACTTATAAGAAAAGATGGATGAAATAAAAAGCATAGCTTTGATGCTAGGGAAAATGTATATAAATTTATATAGTCTTATTTAAATTATATAATATTTTCCTGGCTCTTTAGGAAAAGGATAGGATACCATTTTGTTGACTGGTAAAGTATGCCACTTGATCTACTGTTTAATCAAAGAGAAAGTGTGATTTAGATTTTGTAAATCTGAGAGACACACTCATGCAGAGGTGAAGGGAAATGAGCAAGGAGGAAATGTATGGAAGTAAAAAACATGCATATGTACTTTACTTAAGTGTGTGTGTGTGTGTGTGTGTGTATGTGTGTGTGTGTGTGTGTGTGATTTTGCTTAGGACTTTTCTATAACTCTTACTGACTGAAAGAGAAAAGATATGTTGCTAATTAGGCACTGAAGGCTCTCCATTCTTTGGTGACTGCTTTACTGTCTGGTATCATCTCTCAGCTGTCCCTGCTATTTGCTTTATGATTTAGAAACACAGAGCTATTTGTCTACACATAGCTATTCACTCAAGGGTCTTGGAGAGATACTGCTGCTATTATAGGCTGCTAAATTAGAAAAAAATTAATATACAGTGAGGGAAGGACTGGGATCTCAAGAAAGTCAGTAAAAATATCAGTAAAAATAAAAACTGGAGGTGCATGTGAAAGAATCAAGGCCCTAAAATGAAGCCACAATGGCTAGACTTGAATACTCCTCTAAGAAGCAGAATTGAGGGTATACTATAATTCGTACCACCCAGTCCCTTAAATTCAGATATTCAACAGACATCCGGTGGGTGACCAAAACACCCAGAGCCATCCCTTCCCCAAATGTTCATGTTTTGGTAGTGATAGATAAGCCAAAGTTAATGCTGTCACCTTTGCTATGTGGCCAGATTCCCTACTGATCAGTGTTAGCGAGGTGGATATACTTGTTATCCTACAGGTTGACTGTAGCTTGATCCACATTGTACTCACACTGTGACTTTGTTGTATACATTACCCATGACCAAGTCACTTGGTGGCGACCCACTTCCAGGATCTCTCTTATCTCTCAGGAGCTAGCAATAAACCTTTCCTCCTCTTAGCCTCCACTCTCCTTTGGAATGCATTCTTTGATTTCAAGGGACCTGAACTTGGCACATCTGACATCTAACAGGTTGGGAGTTATATTTCTCCTGTATCACTATAAGCCAAGGAATGCAAAGATTGCTAGGAGGCTTCACAAGCTTCATATGCTAATGATTCTTTCCTACAAAATTTCAGAGTTTCCTAGAGCACAGTCAAAATCTTGATTTTAGAATCCTATGATCCAAATTATCACAGTAAATTTTTGTTGTGTTGAGGCACCAGCCTGTGATGATTTGTCATGCCAGTCCTGGAAACTAGTGCGACTACTCCCGTGTTCCCTGTGGAAGTGAAAGGAGGCTCACCCTAGAGGCACAGGCCTGTAATCCCAGCGCTCAGGAAACCTGAGACGAGAGGTTTGCCATGAGCTTGATATCAGCCTGGGGTACAAAGTGAGTTCAAGATCAGCCTGAACCATAGCCAGCTTAAACTACATAGCCAGGTCCTATCTCAAAATGCAAAACAAAACAAAGAAAGAAAAGAAAAAGTGAATGGAAAACTACAGAAACCCAATAAAGGCCTCTAAAAATAGGAATTTCACAAAGGTTTGAGCTGCTACCAAACTAAAAGGACAGGCTAAAGAGTTTATAAAGAGCAGGGGTGTTCTGGCTCATGCTTGATCTTCTCACTAAAGCCTTGTTTTACTGGTAAAACTCTAAACTTTCCTCTTAAATTATAAGGTTATGATTTAATGTTCACACACTGATTTTAAAGAAAATAACTGCCTTTTAGCCCAAGGATAAGTTCGCCTTTAATATGTGATTGAGATCTTGGTTGAAGGCCTGACTTCAGGGATAATAATAAACCATGTTCAGTCCTTTCCCCCAAAAGAAAAGTAAGGGGCTGGGGATGTAGCTCAGTGGCACAAAGTTGGCTTGGCAAGCGCAAGGTCCTAAGGTTGATTCCTGGTACCAAAAAAAAAAAAAAGATCATTATGTACAAAATATAAATAAGAAATGAGTGGTGGTAAAAGCAGGAAAAGAATTTATTTTCAGTGTGGCTTCACCTGGAAGAACAGAGAGGTTAAATAACATAGGTCTGCTTTCTCCTACTGACAATATCTCCACAATTATGTAGGGACAGGACATAGGTGGTCAGGGTGGTAGAAATTAGGTACCCATACAAATAGCACTGTAGGTCTGGTTGATTATTATCTCAGGTCTGCTGTGGAAGAATTAGTTTAGTTTGCTTATGAATGAGGCAGCTAGCTAGGGAAGGACCCAAGGGAGCTGAGCTAGTTGGGTAATCAGACACATTAATGGAAATTGAAATAAGAATAAATAGTGAACTAGGATGTGGGACAAAGAATGACTTCCCTGTGTAACATGGAAAGAGGCCCCTTCCTCCTAAAGAGAGGTGCCAGCCTTGGCTAAGCTCTTAAGTTTTGAAGAATTTGAAATACAGTGAACTTCCTCCCTAACATAGGATACAGCCCATCTTCTCCTAAAGAGAGATATTGCCACTCTCCACTAAGTCCCTAAATTCTGAAGAACATTATTATATAAAATAACCAGTTTTATTTTTAATATCTCAGTGTATTATAAACACTATGTGAAAGAACTGGGTTAGACATTGAGTTCCGGTGGGTCATTTTATTTTTTAACCTCCCTGAGACACCTGTGATAGCTGTCCACTAAACAACTAAACCATTCCTGGGCCCTGCTTACGTCTCAGTGACTCTAGATTGAGGGGCCACTGGCAGATCACTGGGACCCCTCCCAGAAATCTGGGAGATATTCTCCTTCTCCTCGTTTCTAATAAAACTTTCCTAACCTCCTGCTTTGGTTTGTGGCTTCATTCTTCGGTGTGTGTGGAGCCATGAGCCTCATACACTCACAGTAACACTGCTGGGCTTCCACGGGAGTCAGAGAAGCCATTATCGCTGAGGAGAGGTTTTGCTTCCCAGCATTAGATGACTGTCTGCAGGGCTCAGCTTTCTGCAATTTGAGAGCAGCTGGCACAGAGAAATAACATACAGAGACAGAGGGTTTAGAAAGACAAAATGGACTCAGTTAAGGCCAGGACCATGTGCTCCTACACAGGGAGGAAAAGACAGTTTAAAAAGGGCCCTATTACACACATCCTTGCTAAATTTTGTTTACAAACCAGCTTGCTTCTTCATTACATCTCTTTCTTACAATTTCTTATCAAATTAAATACTTTTAAAGAAAGAGAAAACCACACAATCTTTTAAAATATTTTTACATCAGTCTACATTCCACTTACACATAGTATCACATATTTTTATCAAATACCTTCCTTTCACATAACAGAGATTATGACTTTTTCAGTTTCTCACCAGAGCTCTCACCAGTTTTTCAGCCTCTGTAACACTTTTCTTGTTGATTGCTAATGTAAGAAGCAAGGTCTTGCCTTAGAAGGATATAAACAGGAGTGCCTGGCGCCTCCATCTTAAACTCTAGTCCTCCACCATGTGGCCCCTCTTGAACACACTAAATTGTGGTAAATCCACTGACCAAAGATACCTTATCATTAGCCAAGGACTTTCTGGTCCTCGCCTCCCCCCCCCACTTGTTCTTCCCTTCAGAAACTCTTCACATCCTCTCCTTACATGGCTTAAAGCAGCCAACTGTGATAGGTTGTAACCTTCGAATCCAGTCAATGAATTTAAGGGATAGTTTCTTCCTGTGCCTTAGGGCTTAAGACCTCTGCTTCCCCACCGCTAGCGTGCCAGCTACCTCATGCTTGCACCCTGCTGAAGAATAAACTTTAAATTTTGCCTTGTGGATTCCTCCTGCTGCTTGAGCACATTCTTTCTGGCAGTGATAATTTTACACTGGGGCTTTTTTCCCAACATTATCTGGTGCCAAATGCATGGTCACTCATTTTTAGGTTTTTATTGTAGAAACAAGTCTCTTCCAGTTAATGTCTATCTTGGTTAGTTTTTGCCTCAATAATTCTGTCTAACCTATTTCTTCAAAAATCTTTTTAATGGGCAAATGTAGATATGTAAGAAGTCATGCCCAACTTTTCAGTTACATCTATGTTTATTTGAGGACATTTCTGCCAGTACCTATTGACCAAATAGACCAGACGAATAATTCCAAAATAAGGGTTAGTGAATTCAATCCTGCCTATCAGGGCACAAAAGGAAGATGCACAGAAGCATCAATACAGCAGGAAACCTGTGTGTGCGTATCTGATAATGATCTACTGCGGCCAATTTTTCTTTCTTCTCTGGCTGTTTTTAAAGAAATATGTGTGTGTTCCAGAAACCTCTTAATTATGTGTCTTGGTAATGCAAATAGCACAATCAAGGGATTTATAGAGCTCCCCTCCACTCATGGGGGGGTTCCTCCTCATTCCTGAAACTGGGTGATACCCCAGGGCCAACCCTCAGCTTCCTTCCAGGACTTACTACAAAGTGATGGAGATGAAAAAGCCTAAGCCTGCAGCAGAAAATTCGAAGAATTCAAAACCAAGACACATGCACACTAGACCTCCCTACAATAACCTCCTTTCCATGATGCTCACTGAAAGCTCATATAGATGGACTACATCTTCTACATACAATTACAACAGAGTGAATTATAGGAAAGAATATTCACAGTAGATAAAGAGGACATGACTTATCACCTCGTCAATCATATTATTAATCCTACTTTAGAAGGACTCCAGTGAGGGGCACCTTCAAGCAGGTGCAGCATTCGAAGCCCTGCTCCCTTTTTCCTTCTGAACATTTTTAGGGCAGTGGGAGCCCATTCACTCTTTGTTATCAGGCAGCCTACTTCTAAAAATGCTTGGTAACTAAATGTTAACAGGTTCTGCGTTGCTCGCCTCTCCTTGCAGAGTTAGATTCCAGGTTGTTCTCATCTTGAACAAAGAATTGGATGAGGCAAGCCAAAACACAGTGCCAAAGTTTTTTGAGAAGTGAGGTATGATGGGATATGGCAAACACCAACTCTACAGAGTGAATCTGGGCAGAACAAGAGAAAAAGGAGATAAAAGCAAAAATAAAAATACATGCTGTGGCTGGAACCCCAGGCTGCGCTACTAAAAAAAGTCATGACAGCAAGTTCTTCAGGGTCCACCTCTCCTTTTATGCTGTTCAAATGTCCCATAAGAACTTCTACATCAAAGTCCTGAGAGGTGATGCTGGAATCTCATGCCTTAAACTGAAGTCAGGGCCGGGCCATCCTGCTGAAAACCTGCTCTAGTTTTCAAGAGAAGTCTACATGTGGGGCTTTGGAAATTGTTCTGTACCTGTGTTCCGGGCATTGCAATTAACAGGTCACACTTCCTTCTCCAGCCAGCTTTGCTATGCCCTAATCTCCCACCTCATTTTCTCTTTAATAAATTTTGCTTCTACTTTTTGCCCTCGTGTACTACATCAGTACTTTGTTTGTTGCATGCAAGAACCTGGAAACCTGTGTGGAATTATATAATCTGCTGTAACATGGCTATTGACTTCCTTTTATTTAGTTTGATGGGAAATTCTTTGGGATTGTGTAGGAAAACACAAAAAATCAAGGCAGTGGTAATTTGATTCAGGGTGTGAAGAGGAGGGGATCTGGGTAGTGGGGCTTCTGTGTCAAGAGAGCACCAGCACAGGTGCATCTCCCAATACCCCAATGTAAATAATTTTCTGTAGCCAAAGGTCAATGACAGCTAGTGTAATAACTTATATAAAGAAGGTCATTACTGACACATGGCCACTACTGTGTATTTTGGTATAAATGCAGACTGTGTAGCTAAGGGCTGCTGTGAGAATGGGACTAAGCAGCTGAGGATTGCTGCAAGTGTGCAGTGGCTGGAGGCCACAAGGTCCGCAAAACAAATGGGCTATGGCTAAGTAGCTAAGTAAAGATGCTTAACTCAGTCCAGAGTCTACATCTTTTCCTCAATCTGCCCAAATCTCAAGTGAACCTCCCTAATCTGAACTAGTGACAAGACATATTCTTGCATGTGATATTTGGAGATTATAGCAATTATGAGATTGTTTAAACTTTTGCATCATCTTGCTGCCTTTTTGTCCTTTGCATACTTATTTGGATGAAAGTTTGAGTTTCTCTTTTTTTTCCTCCATGTCTGTTAAGATTTAATTACAGTTCCTTTTTTCTTCATGCCAGTGTGTTCTTTTATTATATCACTCTATTCCATTTCACTAATTCTTTCTTTGGCTCTTTGGAATTTCTGTTAAAATATTTGCTGAACTTCAAGTTTGATTAATATATTTCCATTCATAAAATTTCTATTTGATGGTTTTGCAAACATACTTGGCCAACTTTATAGCATTTTGCTACATAATCATATAGAGTATGTATTTCAAATAATTCTTATACAGGTTTAAAAATATTGATTTTATGTGTTAGAGCTGATAAATAACATTCATGAAATCTTTCAAGTGTGATGGTTAAATGTTTGACTTAGCTCCATGTGTGGATGTTTTCCCATGAAGGCTGATTTCCTTAGGTGTTTTGTGGCTGTGGGATCATGGGTCCAGAAGCTATCTCCTCGGGGAATATCTGAGACCTATTTAGACCTACTTTCCAAAGAGAATCTAATTTTGCTGAAAGCCATATTGAGGTAGATAGAAGACATAAAACAGATTAGAAAAAAGACAAGGAAAATAATGATGTTGAAAATAAAAACAGCTTTGAGAGAAAAGTCCAATTTAAATCCCCCCCCCCCAAACCCAGTAAGCCTGATCAATTCTTTTTTATCCATAAATAGACTTTGGCCATTCCTTTTGCCTGCAAATTGATTTGGGCGTTCACTTTTTACTTGCATAGGGGGTTCTTGCACTTGTTAATAGACCACTTCTTTTCACTTGGAAAACATCCCTTTCCCTGGAATAGGCTCTCACCCTCCTCCAAGGAGCTTGCCTCTGCTATTCATCTGTGTCTGCGTGGAATCCCCCCTTTTCTTCAGACAGGGTCTGGCTTTATAGTTCCGGCTGGCCTTGGACTCCCAGTGATTCTTCTGCCTCAACCTTCTGAGTGTGCAAATATTTTTACATTGGCTTACAAGTAAAACAGATTTCTTTTCCCAAATCTCATATTAATACAGCCAGCCCCAGACTATGAGTGCCTCTTTCCCCTAAAGGTCTGGACTTGAGTTCTTTTAGTATATACTATTAAATTTCATGCTTAATAAATCCCTTATGATTTTTCCCTTTTCAGTGAAAAGTCATACACTTTTTCAGTGACAGGAATCAGAGAATATGTCTTTGTGTTTTGGGGTGCTGGCATCTTCCTTGTAAGGTCATTTCTAGGTTCTTCCTGCCCTGATCAAAGAATTGATCAAGATAAGTGCAAATGGTAGCAAGGCAGCGGGGCACAAGGCAGAGGGCAACAGATCATGGTGGTGGAGAACAACAAAACCAGTGTCGCTCTTGAATCCATTTCTGTCCAGGTTGAACAGGTTCTGAGAAAGAGGTACCCGCGGATGAATAGAAAAATAAGAGGAAAAAGAAATACAAGAGAAACAAAATTCTGGAATCAGGGGGCTTCAGCCTCTTGGACTGCAGCCTCGAGTACCATTTTCACTAACCTTTTATTGAGAAAGAACAAAAGAGGCAGCCGGGCAAATGGGAGGATATCAACTCTTTTAGCAGGGACAATACAACTCAATTATCATAGGCATGAGACTTGACTGGTTAGCCATCCTGTCACCATTCCCTCTGGCACATCACAGCAAAGCATTTAGTGTTTACCCCGAGGCTTACAATGCTTTTGCTAGACTTCCTCTAGAACCCAACAGTCAGGCAATACACTGAAAGAGTGACTAAAGAATGTCTTTCTTCACAAACCAGCAATACCAAAAAGGGAAGAGCAAGAGCAAGCCTCTTCCCCTCCCTTATATTGTATGCAGAATACCTGCCTCAGGGGAGGTGTAGCACTCACACCCGTAATCCCAACCCTGAACCATGATTCAGTCAAAAACTCCAAAAGCTGCCCCATCACTGCATGAGGCTTTGAGGGGACAAACCATGACAGTAATTCATCAATGTAAACACTTTCGAATTAATTTAAAAATTTATAATTAGAAAATGTAATTGTACAGCTGAATTACCATTCTACAAAGTGTAAGGTGAAGAGCAAGAAGGTGGAAGGGGGAAAGGAAGATCATTTAAAAGTATCAAACAAGAGCCTTCAATTATGCATCAGAAAAAAGAATTCACTGCGGTGGGAGATAATAACCACAATTAACTGCTGTCAGAAAGGAAACAAAATGTCTTTTCCAAACAGGGCCAACTACCACCTCGGTTTTGTTTTTGTTTTTCTTTCACCTCTCAGTCCTGTTAATATAGGGGACATAGTGTAACTCCCAGTCTGCTAGATGTCAGATATGCTGAGTTCATGGTCCCCAAAGACTGAATTTTAAGGGAGAATAGAGGTTAAGAAAAATTTATTGAGCGAGATGGCTCCTGAGAGACAGGAAGAGATCCAAAAGTGGGTTGTCAATGAGCTCATTCCTCAAAGGAAGTTTTATAGAGTAAAATCATGATGTGGGTACAATGTGGGTTAAAACTATGATCAACTAATAGGATTATAATTATAGCCACTTATGTAATATTGATATAATGGGGAAGCAGGTCAGGTTTACAGAGCAAGAACAAGGATCATTTAGGAAGGGATGGATCAGGAGTTCCTGGTCACCCACCTGGGTGATTGATGTCTATCAGGTGATACCAATTACAGTGTAATCTTCAATTTATTGCTTATCTTTTGGGGAGGCATGTAGACTTGGTCATTCCATCTTTGTCTTGAGGTCTAGCCTTCAACAGATGTCCCTTCAGCCACAGTTGTAATGGGTTCTGATTTTTTGCACAGACTCCCTTGTGGGACTAGTCCTATATGACCGTCTAGTCCTGTATGGCCTGTATAGTATTTCTTAGCTAATTTAGCTGTCTATAGCACTCCTACCCAAATGGTTCACAAACCTGCAAGACAAGCTGTTTTAAAGTAGTCCATAGTTGGCAGCAACAGCAATTACACTGTCACCAGGCAAGAGTCCTAGGATGCTCCCAAAGTCGTGATGAGGGCTGTGAACCCACTCTCCCTGCAGAACATGCTGCAGATTTGAGGTAGGAGAAACGAATATGGCAGAAATACTATGAAGCATAACCAGTTAATTACAAAATTACAGAGGGAATGGCAGACTGGTAGAGAAATAAGTACCACGTGTTAATTACAATATCCTAGGACACATATGAAGAACATTTCCCAAGATCCTGTATGAAGATTTCTCACAAGAATTTGCCTAGATCTGACGTCGGTCTGAGGAGTGGGTTAGTCTAGATAGACAATAGACAGTGAGCTCTTTACTATTGTGTTCTCTCTTGCACAGTGGTCCACCCTCATAATGTAGGATGAATCTTTCTTTTGAAAGAGGGTCTCACTATGTGCATAGTCCAAGATAGTCTTAAACTCACTATGTAGCCTAGGCTGAACTCCCAGCAGTCCTGCCTCAGCCTCCTAATGCTGGGATTACAGGTGTATAACACCACACCCAATGAGTATACTTTTTTCTTACTTTTACTTAGCCAAAATTTGCTCTTTGGAGCCTATTTCTTTTCTTTTTCTCCTTTTAATAAATGTAAAACTTTGCTACCATTTGCACTTATCTTGATCAATTCTTGATCAGCTGAGTATGGACCAAAACCTGCACAAACTGAGCTGAACAAACCTTTTCCTCTTTAATTTGGGCATTAAGTGTTTTGTCTCAGCAGTGAGAGAAAAGTAACCAAGACAGTTATTTCAAATACATTAAAAAAATGAAATCTATTTAACATAAATAACTAATTTACTTTTTCCTAAATTTTGAAAGTTTGATTACAATATTAGGAACCAAACTTCTGAGTTTGGCCTTTAGTAGCAATTTCTTAGGAGCTGATATTCAAAGGAGTTTGGAGACATTATGTTAAAATTGGCTTTACTACTAGTGGTTACTGGTTTCCTTTCCTTGGAAGGTCTATTAAGTTACTCTGAAAAATGGTTTAGACTGAATATGCTTATAAAGTCTATCTGCATCTACCACTATTAGACTTTTACAACATATTTCAGAAGCATAATCCTTGAATCTAGTAATTAAAAAAATTATCTTATATGACAAATAAATTGGATACTTTCTCTACCTTTAGTAGAACTTATTTGCTTATACCATTTCCTTAGGAACTAGAGATTCAAAATCTCCTGTTTGTAGCAAAGCAAGACAAATCTGCATTTTAAAAACATCTTTCTTCATAATGCAACCTTTGTTTCAGTTCATGGAAATACACTTATAGAGGAATCTAAATGAAGATTAGAAAGTACTTCATTTATAATTGTGAAAGTGTTTTATATTAGCCGGCTCTAGCTGAGTTATGCTCTATTTTGCTTGATTTCCTATTAAAATTTTATAATTCCTGAAAGTGGACATAAAATCTCAAGGGTCCTAATTGATAAGTAACTTCCTGGGTCTTTGCAAAATATGTAGAAAGATTAGATTTCTTACAGTAAACAGCTCATCTGACCAGGAGCTGCAGTAGTACACTATGAAAAAAGAAATCTGTATTTGTGGCTTTATACAACACTTTTTTTTTTTTGCTTGTAGTGTGTTTAACCATGAACTCAACCTGAGATGGAGTATAAGTGACCAGGCTGGACTCAAACCTGTGACCCTGTGCCTTCACCTTGCAGAACACTGAGGTCACTGGTACGCACCACCACACTCAGGGGGACTTGTCCTTTGAAACATTTTTACTGTTGTTTTACTGACTATGCGCATTAGTAGGCGTAGCCATTCTGGCCGATGTACAGATGATGTAACGATGATGAAAGGGTCTATGATCATTTCAGCTCCTGTCTCCCTTGTCCCGCCCTCCCCCCAGTTTCACAGCGTGGGGGGAGTTTCAGTGCACACAACATACTTTCCTCATATCCATTGCCCCATTACCCACCTTCCACCCTCCTTGACATTTTTCGTATTCCTTTTCTCTTGTCTCATAATAGTCTCCCTTCTAATTTCCCTTTTAGGGTCTACAGAGCAGACTCTAAAAGGGAACATGCCATTTTCATCTTTTTGAGTTTAGCCTTTTTGCTCAACATGAAGGTTTCCAGACCCATCCATCTCCCTGCAAATAGACTAATCTTTATCATTATCAAATATCACATCTAAAAATTATAGGTTGTTTCTCTAAAATAACTACCATTATAATTTTGGTTCCAGCATTTTGTTTTAGTCTGTCCAGACCTATTTATTTAGTTTTTCTTTTTCTTTGTGTTTGATTTTAAGTATGTCTTTTGAGAGTTTTCAACACTTGGACTCTTAAGAGATATATTCAAACCATAGTCACATTTATATTAATTTTTTTATTAATTTTGTTTTCTTTTTGTATTTTTTTCCATTTTCTATTGTTCTTGTCCTTTCTGTCTTCTTGGATTGAATCAATTTTTAAACATTGTTCCTTTAATGCTATGTAGTTTGAAAGTTGGCATCAAATTTCTGTACCATTGTGTGGAATAGTACCATCATTTAGCAAATATATTTATAGGTTTCAATTGGCAATAGTAACTTCTCAGTGTATATAAGCTTTTTTCCTGAGTAATAACTTAGAATCTTATCACTTAATAAGCCACAACATCCTGCGTCAATGACTGTAAAATCATCTGTACATCAGCCTGTACATTGTCAGAGTATCATTCTTTTCTTTCTACCAATAATACAAATCTTTTTCCTCTTCCTGCCTGTGTATTTGTGTGATTCTTGAAAACCATATTTTATTAGTAACAGTTCATATTTTTCTGTATTTTTCTTCTAAAATGACATGTAAGTTAGCGTTTCTCAAAATCTCTATGACTTGACTCTCCACACTTTTTAAAAATTACTGTTTCAAGAAAACATTTTGTCATTTATCAAAGATATAATCAGTCTTATTTTTTCTTTAGTTTTGAATAATTTATTCAATATATTTAGTTTTTATATTTTTGATGACATTTTTTATTTTTAGTTAACAGTTTACCTAGTCATATTTCTTTCTTTATTTATTTAAGAAGGTCTCATTATGTTGCCCAGGCTGGTCTCAAACTCTTGAACACAAGTGATCCTTCCACCCCAGCTTCTGAAGTAACTGGAACAAAGGCACCTGTTACAATACCTGATTTTTAAAGATCATATTGTGTAGTCTATTTCTAATCTTGCTATGAGTATCCATTTTCACTTCTATTAATCTGTTAACATTTATTTTAGATTCTGCATCTTATGTCTTATGTTTCAAGTTGAGTAAACAATATTTTGTGTCTTTATATACCATTCTACAGTTTTTATTTCTTTGTCATTAAATTTGTTTTCATTGTATAAGGCTTGTAATTTTAAATCATTTGTTGAGATCTTCAGCATAATTTATATTTATTTTTCCCACGTATTTAAGGACATTGACAACCTAGGGACATGTTAAAATATGTTCCCAGCTAAAATGTTTATGGAAGATCGCAGTCATATAGATCTAATTAGGACACAAACTTATGTGAGGGCATATTTGTAAAAAGAAGTCCTGTTTCTGAATATAATAATTTCCGGAAACATTCATGAGAATTCTAATGACATCATCTCTATACTGTCTGTTCTATCTTTTTATAATACTGCACCAGGGATTAGATTTCAAAATATGGATTTTGGTGAGAGACAAACATTTAGACCATAGCAGAAACTTCTTTTGCCATATCAATGATTGCCAGCCTTCTACTAAGCTTGCACTCACATATTATGAACTTCATAGTTGTGTTTTAGGCTTTTTCTCCCCTTGTAGAAGACGTAGTAAGACACGGCTAGATTTGGAATTTGTCTTTTGCATGCATTTTACACTTTCTAATCCCACATTAACTCAATACTTGGTTGACAACAGTTTTCCAAGCCTTTTTTAAAGAAGAAAATGTTCTGCTGGCACAGTGTAAAGGAAAATGAAGCAGAAGACAGGATTCTTATTCTCAAGGAGTTTTCAGGGTAATTGGAGAGACAAGACAGCTCATTTTATCTTTAGAATAATTCTGTAAGGCATAGATTAGTATCCTTATCTCAGCATAGCTATTAAGAATATGAACTTATTTTCTTTGAGGGGATAATTTCTCAACAGTTTTGAAATACTATAAATGGAACTGAAGAGAAAAACTAATGTAAGATTTAGGATGCTAAGCAAATTCTACAAAGTCACAATGACAAATTACACTTCTTTTTCTCTGACTTTTTCTGCTTAGAATGAATGAATAGCAGAGATGATATCCTTTAGGGAAATAAAACATATTAATTTTCATCATTATAGTGCTACTGGGAACCCACCAAACCAAGAAAATAATCATAACCTTCTAACATCATAATTCAACAAACAAGGCAGCTCTTTTCAATTTATAAATATTATTTCAGGTCATGTTGGGGATTTTCTTTGAGTATTGCAGTATTTTTTAAATAATAATGTTTAAAAACTGCATCATATCTAAGATGAATGTCATATGTTTATAAGTAAAATGAGAAATGAGCGCAGGTAGAAATGGGTCTGAGTAGGTAGCTAACTTTTTAATGACTGCAGAGCTGCCAGGAACGCCATGGCATGCCATGGGTATGACCATAATCAATGAAGAAGTTTCAGATTTCTAGACACCTGCTTCCGGTCTCTTTGATATTACTGACATCATTGTGATGAACTGTCTTTTATTAGAATCTGGATTTACTTATGATTATGTCTTGAAGATATACCTCTGGTATGGTATTCCTTTTCTATTACTAAGAAAAGAATTCTGATTCTGGAAAGATAGAGCATGTCTTTGGTATTTTTCTCTCATTGTTGAGACAAATTACCCAAAGCCCAAAGTTGTGGGAGGAAAGGTTTACTCACCTCATAGTTAGTAGATTTCAGTCCATAATCGGCTGGTTTCAAAGTGGGGGTCATTGCAGAGGAGAAACAGGTCATGGTGGGCAGAAGACAGAAAAAGCAGCAAGGGAGGACTGCAGCTCTTTGTATCCCTTGTATCTTATCCAGGCTACTTTAGGCAAATAGCACTCACACCCTTAAGGGCCCTTAAGCCTCGCATTGCAGCATGAATCAGTTCCAGCCTCACACACTCTAAATCCAGCCACCTCTGATAAACTCCCACCTGTGACTGCATGAGGTTCTGAAAGGACATCTAAACAGAAGCCCAAACAAAGTATATATACTGTTTCCTACCCTTCTGAGGAGGTACAATGAAGACCTTTATTTTAAACACAAAGAAAACCCTGGAAGACTCTAAAAGGTGAGAGGATGTCAGCACCCTGGATGGGGCTGTTAAGACCTGAGAAAAGATGCCAAAGGAAGTTCCTTGGGTTTTCTTTCTGCCTTTCAAAATTATGCATGAAAAAATGACAAACTAGAAACTCACAGTTACAGACAAAAATTTGCTAAAAAACCTGTTGTGTGTAACCGACACTCAGGAAAGGAAGGGAAAGAAGGCAAAATAATTTGAAATGTTAACTTGATTTCCCCCAGACACCATAGAAAAAGGGCTGCATGTCTCTTCTATCAAGGCTAATGGGGTCAGTGGTTGCCATATCAGAGATGTTTGAGGGAAGTGGCCATACAATCTTCCAGAGTGTGTGTACGAGACAGCCAGGTAGAGAACCATCTTCTTATGAGAACCTTGTACTCCCCAGGCAGTGTCAGGTGAAGCCTTAAGGGAGCTTTGACTTCTGCTTTTACCTGTGCGAGTGAAGCCCCCTCTCATCCTTGCAATAATGGTGTCAAAGTAGGCTGAGAAAGACTCAGGGCTTTATCGCTGAGCAGTAACTAACTCACTGCAGCAACAGCACCAGCAGATTACACAGGAACCACAGCATCCACCTATTCCCGCAATGTCAGGAGCTCCCCCTGCCCCTACTGTCCACTGAGATCAAACAGGGGCATCTGAACTTCCACGTTACCTGGTGGCAATGAAACACCATCCCTCCTTTCCTTCTTGGGCAGTGTCAAGGAAATTAAGCTTTTAGAATAATGAGGCTTAAATGTAGTTCTCCCTAACAAAGCATAAACATGCCCAGGGGGCTTAAAAATTTATAAAGGAACAGTCATTATTCTGAGAATCTGAAGATTTCAAACTGAATGAGAAAACACAAGTAATAGCTGCTTACACCCAGATTAGAGAGATAATAATTTTTTAACAAGAATTTTGAAGCATTCATAATATAATTGTACCAGCAAGCATTTAAAATCTTAGTTACTTTCTTCTTTGCTGCCACCCTATATTCAACACCTAGAATTCAAGGGAGGAGCAGTTTATTTTGGCTCACAGTCTGTAGATGTTTTAGTCTAAAGTCTACTGCCTCAAGGGAAGGCCAGCGTGATAGAGGGGTGCGAGTGATGAGGGAGGGAGATACACGATTTCAGATCATGCCTCCAGCGACCAAGTTCTCTCAGGCTTCATCTCCCCCCATCACGTTTACCTATACTCTCATTAGTGGACTAATCTGTGAATGAGTATCACACCTCTACTACGCAATCACCTGCCAAAATCTTCACCTATGAGTGCAGGAAAGAATTATAAAATACCAACCTTAAGCAAAGCATTGAAATAGAATTTACAAAGAATAACCACCAGAAGAGTTTAGAGTTTAGAGGTGAAAAATGCAATAGTCAAAATAAAAAGCTGAGTAAATTATCATAAGAGCATACTGGAGGGAATAAAGGAAAGCATCAGAAAATTCTAAAATGGAAATAACAAAATGACCCAGTCTGAAAGACAAAGCAAGTAGATGAAAAATCTGAGGAGGTTTAGGGTTTAATGAACCATAACAACAGAACTAAAATTCATGACATGTGAGTTACAGAAGAGAAAGATAAAGTGAACAAGGCTGGGAAAATAACCAAAGAAATGTTGCCTAAAAGATTCCCAGTTGTGAAAATAAATGAAAATGTAGATTGAAGAAACCGAACAAGTCCTAAACAGAACAAATCTAGACAAATCCAGGGCAAGAGAAATTGAAATTAAATTTCTGAAAACTAAAAACAAAAACTAAAAAGCAGTCAGACATGAATGATATGGGGAGGAGTAACAGCAAACTAAATGTGATGTTAACTATAAGTCCTTTGAAGTTGCTCTTTATCAAGGTGAGAAAATATATCTAAATAATTAGGGAGTGTCATAGAAGTTTTTGTCCTGAATAGATTTGAACTTTGAAAATAATTTTCTACATGAATTGATACGATTTTGTGAACTCTTCCTAGTTTGTTAACAAGGTAAGTTATATTGATTTCCAAATAATGAATGACCTTTCTACCCTTAAAATGAACCCTACTTGCAAACTTTTTACATTGCTGAATTCATTTGCTGTCTTTACAGTCAGCATAATATTAGCTTCAGTACAGTGCCATACTTTCTTATTTGTTTTTAAAGACATTGTATAGAACTATGTTAATTCCTAAAACCTTGGCAGAATTTCCAAGTGAAACAAGGTGAGGAAGGTTTTTGCCTAAGTTTTAAAATCACAAATTTAATTTTCCAGAATTGAAAGATTGTTCAAATTATCTGTCATCCCTGAGAAATTTAGTTTGCTTTTGAGAAAGTGGTCCATTTTTACTAAGTCCTCAAGTATATCCTGTAGAATTCTGCATACTGCTCCCTTATTAACATTGTGACGTACCCAAAGAATGCAGTCATAGTGTATGTTTTATTTTAGTGGGTTTTTCTTACAACTTCAGCACTATCTTTCACTGATTCACTCTACTCTTTATTTATAACTGTTTAATTGTAGTAATTGTCCGGATCAATAGGTGGTGCTGTGACATTTCCAGCTATTCATATATAGCGTGTTATTTTGGCAAACGCATTTCCATCTTCCTGCTCTTCAGTTCTAAATTTGAACTGTGTTTCTTGTAGACGGCATAAAGTTGATTCAAAGTCACCATGGTGTTTTTACTACTTCTGTTTATTCACCATATTTCTTTCTATTTCCCTGTTTTTTTCTTTCTTTCCATGGCTTATTTGATTATCTTTTTATTCACCCACACTGCTCTAGGTGTAGATAGATACAGACAATACAGATATAGATATACTCTTTTTTTTTTTTTTTTTTTTGGCTGTACTGGGGATCGAACTCAGGATCCTGCGCTTGCTAGGCAGGCGCTTATTCCACTGAGCTATATCCCCAGCCCCTAGATATACTCTTTTATGTAACATTTTAGTGGTTTCTCCAAGGACTATACAAGATATGCATGATTTATCAGACTGTCAGTTTACTATTCACATTTATGTAATTTTTATGTTTAGAATTCAATTGTCTGAAATGTTTGCTTTAGATACACCTGGAAGTATAACAGACAGTGTCATAAATTTTCTTCCATAGTCACATACAATTTAGAGCACTTGCGGTTACACACATTTCCGTGAAAGTGTTTTCTCTTCTAACTTTCCAAGGCTCTTTCACTTATAGTTTCCTTTCAGCTCATAAAATTTACTTGAGCTTCTAATTCAGTTAGGGTAACAAATTCAAACTTGGTTACAAATTCAGCTATTTTTCCTTCCCTTGAAAAATATTTTGAGTTCTTCTCCATTGCTGTATAAATTTTCTCTGGCTATCGACTAATAAGATTGACAGTTCTCATTTTTCTTGAGCACTTGAAACATGTTGCAGAACTTCATTGTAGCACTAAAATTAGAGTAGAAATCCATACTGAGGGAAGGTTTTGTAAAGACATATGGACAGAAGTCAGATATGTTCAAGCACAGGAGAGATACATCAAAACAATCCAAATCAGATGACATGTTCTAATCTCAAGAAATTTGAGAAAATACATTTCTACTGGTTAACCCATCCACCCTGTGGTACTTGGTATAGCAAACCTAGCCAACGAATATAACTGTCAAGATGCAATGATAAAACAAGAAATGACTGAAATATAACACAGGCATATAAACAGATTCTTCTCCAAAGAGGATAGACAGATTGCAAATGGGCAAAGCAAAATGTTTAGCATCACTTGTTATTATGCACACACAATAAATTTGTACACAGATGTTGAGAGGATCTTTACGCCTAATGGCTCCCAAATTGGGAATAGACCAGTTGTCCTTCAATTGATGAATGGACAGAAGAATGAATGATACACCCATATAACAAAATTCTTCTCAACAATATGAGACATCCTGAGTGAAGTGCTAGAAAATTAAGCTGAATAAAAAAATACATTTTTTTTTTTTTTTTTTGCGGTACTGGGGATCGAACTCAGGACCCTGCGCTTGCTAGGCAAGTGCTTATTCCACTGAGCTATATCCCCAGCCCCAAAAAAATACATTCTTAAAAATCACACTCTCATGTAAGATGCCACAAAATTATAGAGATAGAGAATACACCAGTGGCTCCCAAAATTGTCAGTAACAGTGGGAGATTAATGTATATGGATGTAGAACTACACAGAGGACCCTTGTTGTGATAAAAGTGTCTTGTATCTGGTTGCATCTTTGTTAATAGCCTGGTTGCAAAAGTCTAGTCTTATTTGGAAGGTTCTCCTATAAGAAGAAAATAATCTATTCTGTTTTACTGACCTTTTTGTATTTTAAGACACTTGCAGATTTAGGGATTAAGGCATTCTCCCTATTTTTTTTTTATAACATCTCCACTTATCTGAATCTGTTTTTATATGGCAAACATTTAGACAGTTGGAGAATCTCACCTTCAGGAAAACCGAAGCAACGGTTCAGACAATATCTTGACATTACATTTGATTGGGAAAATTTCATAGGCAAATTATTTCATCAGTGTTTACCTGTTTACTTAAAATTATCCACTGGTCCCAAGTACATAAAATTATCATCTGGTCCCAATTAAAGTAATCAAGTATAGAGGGCCAAGAGTGGGAAACCATTTCAAATTTTGGCAGGTTCTGACAAAACAGTAAACTGGAGACTGAACCATAAGCCAGGTTTTATATACTGCAATTGCATGGGAACAGCACCAAACCCATTGCACACTAATTCTTGATCTCAGCTGCTATTTTAAATTAATTTCCAAATATTTTCTTTGCTTTGGTCAGGATTGGCTGTGAGTCAGAATGGGTTTGACCTTTAGGGGAAAAGCTGCAATGGTTGCATTTCAGCCAGCTGGGAAATTAAGAAAGAGACATGTAGCCAAAATAATGCTAAATTTTAGTAAGAAAACATTATATGAAAACAGACACTTGTCATCTCGTATATGGATAATCTTAAATCTATTGATAGCAGCAGAAAAGTCATAGAAAACATGCAATTCGTCATCTCCTTGAGGCATTTTAATTGCTTATCAGTTTTGATTATAGTGTGAAGCGTCATTAAGCCACCTACAGTTAGTGAAAATCCTTGCGGACACACAAATGATTTATTTTCCCGAGTCTGTGGTTTCTTCTCAAACTTCCAGAAATACCAAGCGAGGGAAAGTGCATTTGTTGAGCAGGGGCAGCTTCTATTGTGACTACTTCCAATTTTATGAACCCCAAGTATTCTAAGGATTTTCCAGAGGTGATCTGGTTTAGGCCATCATTTCCAGCATTCTAATGAATATAGTTTGTTCTCTAACTCCCTCTGCACTTTACTAAGTCCTCCTCCTCAGGATTTTTTTATGCACAAGTTTCTTATCTCATATCGAAAAATAGTTTTATTATAGCATGTGAACCTCATGATGAATTATATTTGCCTTTCTTTGCCAAAAGTTAGAAGTCATCAGTAACCCACCAGCTTTGTAGTCCTTAGTGTATTGTAGATAAATTAATATTTACTGATTGTACGAGAAGAATTTTGAGTGACTGGGAAAGGAGAGAGTAATAGCAAGCACATTTTGAAACTCTTTCTACATGTTCCCCACTCTTTCTCTTTATTGCTAACTTATGTAGGTTGATGACTCTCATTTCTATAGCTGTTCGTTATTGATTGTATTTTATCGATACTTTAGAATTTTAGTTATACAATTCAAATGTAACTGTTTCTCCTTATGAAATTGATTAATGAAAACTGATCTCTAAGCCCATAAGAGCCTTTCAACTCCCTCCCCTAAAATCTTATTCTCTCTGTCCTAGTCTGTAAGCACCAGGAGCACTATTATTTGCTTCATATGAATACTTTTATAGGGTTTAAGTATGGTTTTAAATACGTCTATATCCATACATGGGATAGATGGGGAGAATTAAAAAGGAATAAAGCATAATATATCACCAGTTAACCTGCTATGTAGGAATCTATAGGTATTTTTGTTGCCATTTTCAGTAGAATATTAATCTTCAGTGCCTTTTGTTGCAATTTTTATTTTCTCCTCCACAGTCTTACCTTGCTGAGATTCCTGGGTCTATTCACCGCCTGGATGTCTGGCTTTTCCCTTCCTCGCCTCGAGCCGCCACCTTTCCACGACCTCTCGAAATTTCCAGATACTGCTCCTGTCTCGACTGGCCACAACTTTAGTTCCTAGTGACCCTGATTTACTCTGCGCACATCACTTAGTAGAAGTCACGCGCCATTTTCAATAATACAAAATGTTTTGCAGTACATACACTGAAACTTGTCTTCGGTGTTATAAATAAGAAATGAGAAAGTAAATATTCTGCTGAGGTAATAAATGTCAGGACATTTGGAACATTCATACACCAACACTGCTTCTGAGTCACAGTCTATGCCATTTTTCTCCTAATATATTCATCAGAAAATTCCCTTAAAATCTTAAGTAACTTTATAAAATAGATGCAGTCTCCAAAGAAATTTATTTGCATGTTCATAAAATTCACTTTGATGTTTGGAAAACATCAGCACAGTAAAAAGATTTTCTAGCTTAAATTGATAGCTATGACATTCAAAATCATAACATAGATTTTTTTCAGTTTTGATCATTATTTTAAACAGAAAGCCTAACAAAATAATATTTTACTATCGCGACATTCTGAATAAAGCTCACATCAAATATTCTTTTGACTATTAAAGAGGATAATAAAAAAGAACAATAGCGAAGTACCAACAATGTAGACAAAAACAAAACAAAGCAAGAACAAGAAGAACCGAAACAGGGTTTCAGAACAAAACGATAGGAATCAACAGTCGCTGTTATCTTACATATTGTTATGTCCAACAAAGTTGCTCAGGTTACCGAATGTAAGAATGCAAGACTGATCACGCCAGAGCACCTCCGGACCATATTCTTTTAGTTATTTAACTATTCTGATTAATTATTTAAAACTGAGTTAATTTCAAAAGTCAGAGGCTTCTAATAATCTTGGGTTTTCTCGATCACATAAGGAAAATAAGACTTGAAAAATAGGATTTGGTGAACTAAATTTTCATAAATAATTTTCACAAATAACAAATTTTATGAAGTAAAAGGACAGAGATACATTTTTTTGGTAGGGGAAATTGAACCAACCTGGTTTACTTAACTGTCTAGTTGATTCTGGGCAATTGTTACTCAAACTGACTCCCTTCTAATGCACAAATACATTAGCATTTTATGTTTGATGAACTATTTTGGTTGTCTTTAAAAGAGAATGCTAAGTACTGAAGTATTGAGATATCACAGCAGATTTTATGAGAGTGATTGAAATGTTGTGATAAGAGAGTGAATACTTAAGTGGCTTTGTACAATCCCAGCACAATACTGGTATGAAGACTACAAAAACAGGGTCCTGTTCTGTCCATAAAATATTCTGTGAATGTCCCACAGGATCCACAGAATTAGTTGTGCAATTTAAAGCTAAAGCCTTGTCCCAATATAACTGTTGTAGCACATACATTTCTCTGGGAAAGAAAAGAACGGCTAATGACATTTATACATATGACTACAGGTCAGAATTACAGATTTATTTTAGCTGTTTTTTTGGAAAGTATACTTGGTCCTGAAAAAGGAAGGAGAACTGGGCATGTTTTGTCAATAGTAGGGTACCAGGGCTTTGACATGATTCTTGGCTCTTAGAAAACTGACCCACTGCATCTTGGACACCAGACGTCTGGTGGTGGATGAGAGTGTGTGCATAAATGTGGGGCACCGGGAGAGCACTGTACAACAGGAGGTTTGAAGGCACTGAAGCCTCGCTTCACTATGTGACGGGCTTGCCGTTGGATAAGTAGCTGGATTGCGTTAAGGTTTCAAAGGAAAATGAGACCCTTCAATTTACTGCTTGGACACAAAAATGAAAGCAGAGGTGGGAGAAAACTTGATCCAAATATTTTGTCAAAGATATGTGGTGAAGAATAATGCCATGTATTATTCAAAAATCCACTATACTTTTAATTGAAGCATTTAAGTTTTCAATTTTCCACAAAGCCACAAAATAGAAGAGTAACATTTGGTTTTGTATTGTAATAATCACCCATGATTGTTACTTGTTTCCGTTATACATTTTCCTGTTCCTACAAAATTAAAGCCAGGTGGCAAACTTTTGCTACAACCTGTTTGCAAATTCTTTGGTAGAATTGCACAAATATGCAAAAGTTTAATTAAAAATGATTTCAATAAAACCAGTCATTACATTAAGATGTAGAAAATAAAATTAGGCTCATAAAAGAGAACTATGTTTTAAATTAAAATGTACTAATTAATTTCCTTTAAATCACAGGCAGTGAATTCAAACTTGTTAAATTGTTTTAGGATTGAGAGATTTTTAAGCACATCCAGGTGGTGGCTTTTATTTTAAGATTATTTTTAGAATTTCTTCATTAAAATATAATGTAAATATGTACAAATGCACTTAAACACAATTAATAGCTATGTGAGTATTCACAAATTGAACACACCTGCATGACCAGGGCTCATATAAACTAGTATTAGTGTCACCCAAGAACTATCTACTATGCTTCCCACTTTCTGTGTCTCCTTATTCACTACTATTCACTTGGGACTTGCACAAACACAATCACACTGTGGTATCTAATACACAGATTAATTTCATGTGAACAAAGTCATGCAATATGTATTATTTTGTGTCTGACTTTTTTTCTTTTTCTTTTTGAAACATACTCCTGTTTTGTTATTCAGGCTGAACTTGAACTCAGTATGTAGCCCAGCCCACGTTTGAACTTATGGTGATCCTCCTGCCTCAGCCTTCTGAGTGCTGGGATTACAGCTGTGCATCACCATGCCCAGCCCGATGCTTGACCTCTTTATCTCAATATTATGGTGGTAAGATTTTCTCCTTTCATACACGTGGTTGGAAATTATTCATTCATGTTTTGCTTTCCCAGTACTTAAATATACAATTTATATTTTATGTGTACAAAATTATGTACTAGTGTATTACACATTCTATACAAATATATTTTGTTTATTGTATTGTTGGTGGATATTTGAGTAGTTTTGAGTTCTGGACTAATGGGTACTACTATAAACATTCTAGTAGCTGTCTTTTGGAAAACATGCATGTGTTTCTGTTGCTTACACACCTGCAAGTAGAACTGTTGAGTTGTAGCTTGTTCATATTTGCAGCTTGAGAAGGTACAGGAAGTTCCTCAAGATAACATGCTGATACACGGTGCTGTGAATTTCATAGGACAATTGGCAGTTGATAGACTCTCTTTCCAACATAATTTTCTGCCATTTTTATTGAAGTGTATATATGGAGATTCCTAAATTTAAAATGTGTCTGCCTAATGGCTATTAAAGTTGAACTCCTTTTCGTAGGTTTATTGGTCACTTGCATATCCTCTTTTGTCAACTGTCTCTGAGTGTCATTTCTTTATTTGTACAAACACAATATTTCACTTAATTCTAGATAAAAGAATTTTACCTAGAATATATTCTAGGTAAAAAGCTTATAAAATTTCTTTATAAATTACATTTATATTTCACTTTGTAAATTCTTGGCAAAAGTCTTTTTGTATATATAAAGAGTTTTTCTCTTTTTCCCTTTCTTTACTCGTGGTTTCTGTTTAAAAGCATTTCTTAATTTAATATACTTTAGTTTATATAAAGACTGTGGCTCCCTCTTTGAACTTCACTTTCTTGCAGTTTTGTATTTTCTGCTCTGTTCCTTCATCAATATTTTTATCTACACACAACTACCAGTCTTACTGTTTTAGTTTTACTATAGATCTTTACGTCAAGCAGTTGAGGTCCTTAAGTTTATTCTCCATAAAGTTTTTCAGCAATTCTTGACCTTTGCTTATCATATAAATGTAGTATTAGTTTCACAGTTTTTTGCCAAATATCTTGATGGAATTTTTAAAAACTGAAATTGTGTTGAGCTTACAGATTAATTTAAAGAACTGATAGCTTTAAGATATTGCATTTCACAAATCACAAACCTGCTCTTTTAAGTTTAGTCTTTCTTTATTTGCTGTGTGTGTGTTACAGGGCATTGAACTCAGGGCTTTGTGCCATAACGACTCTATCACTGTGTCCCCAGCCTTTTTTACATTTTAAATTTTTGGCACAGTCTCCTTGAGGTGACCTTGAAGGTGGGATTCCCCTGCCTCAACCCCACCTCCACCCCCACAGTAGCTGGGATTGTAGGTATGAGCCACTGCACCTAGCTGAGTTGGTGAGTTTTGATAGTTTCATTTCAAGGCGTTTGTTTCTTTCGTGCAGTACAGGGACTGAAAGCACGGCTTTCACACTGAGGTACATCCCTAGCTATTTTTTTATTTTATTATTATTTGAGACATGTTCTCATTAAATTGCTAAGTTACCCATGCTAGGCTCAACATTGCCATCCGCTTGTCTGACTCTCAGTGTTCTGGGATAACAGGCATGTGTGATCACACATGGCTCCCAAAGTAATTTTTAAAAAATATTATTGTAAATAATACATTTCAAAAAATATTTCTTCCTATGCCTGGCATATAAAATTGCAATTGTTTTTGTACACCGCCTTTACATCCTACTCGTGCTAAATTTAGTTTCATATTGCAGAAGTTATTTGGGAATTGCTTTGAAGTTTTTGAACGCATATTTTCTGCAAACAATTTTCTTGAAACTTTGTCTCATTAAAATGAGAAGTTCCTCCAGTTCAGTTTTGTACTGAAATAGTGAAAATAGGAATCCCCTCTTGTTGAACTCCTTGGTAGATGTTTTTATTAGACTAAGAAAGTTTTCTTCTATTCCTAGTCCTACAGTGAGTACTTTGAAAAAAAGTAATGGTAAGTATTGATTGTTTCAGCAATTTTTGTATCTAAAAGATTAATACTATTATTTTTCTTATATGTACTTTGGTGTGGTAAATATACTAACTGATTTAAAAATGTTTAAACAGTTTCTATGTGTAATAAACCCCATACCTTATCTTTGTGGCATGTCACTAGCTCCAACCTACTAATATTTTGGAATAATTGTTGCCTCTATTTTCATAATTTATCAGTTTACAATTTTCCTTTCCTATATAATCATTTTCAAGTTCCTCAATATTTTAAGAGTTCTTTCCATTTAATTTTCTATTCCATGGTAGACTTAATAAGTCTAATCAAAAGTTTTGGCACTAAGATCCAACCAGTGCAGCAGCAACTTAGGAAGAGTGTGTAATTTGGATGGGTTAGAGGCCATGACAGTATAAGAAAAAACATGTAAATGCTGGTATATCAGGGCTTCCACTTGAAATCAGGCAATTCTTTCACGTTGATAGTTGTGCAGCTCCACACCGAGGGTTAGAACCTATATCTTAGTTTCAGGGCAAGGAAAAGAAATGCTAGCTGACAGTTCTACACTTGCCACACTCTCACTGCAGTGCTCCTGCTTTCATAAGTTTCTTACGTGCCCTAGCCTGAGGCTTCCTCATCTGGAAAGTCCAGATGGTAACAGTTCATTTCTCATAGTAATGGTTAAATGAATTAATACATTAAAACATGTGCGCGCCAGCTGAACAGGCAGTGCTCAGAAAATGGTCCTACTCATAATTTATGTTAGCTATTTTTATGAAATCATAAATTCGTCAAGGACAGGGATTTGTGATGTCTGATTATATTCATGTCTATCTAAACATTTAGCATCTAATCAATGCCCTGCTAAATAATATTGAAATGAATAAATGCAAATGCAAATATGAAAGCCTGCATGAAGAGTTGATTCAGTTTTGACTACAAAAAGTAAATACAGTTTAAAAAACAATAAATTCTTTTCACATTTATACACGGTGCTGTCCGATGCTGGTGAAATAAGTATTGTCACAATTATGTCACAGGTGATCTGGTCCTCATTTTCTCCTTCAGAAGAAGCATGGGGCAGCCACCATATCCATTAAGAATGCTTCTTGTGGGCTGGGGATATAGCTCAGTGGAATAAGTGCTTGCCTAGCAAGCGCAGGGTCCTGAGTTTGATCCCCGGTACCGCAAAAAAAAAAGAATGCTTCTTGTGAGACATTAGAGGTAGCTGACTCAAAATTAATATTTAAACTAACATGTGCTTTGCTGCCATGGCTCGTTTCACTTGCTGGTCTGAATACTGTGGTACAAAAAGGAGAAAGAAATTAAATCCAGAGATAATTTTACGCAAATTATTTATTCCACTTCCTCAACTTTTTTTGCACTGTATGAGTAAGTGGGTGAAGTAACAGCATCACAGATGCTGACCTTATGAACACTTGTCCTTGCTAGGAGGTCTAAATGGCAAAGTGTTGATATTCAGAAAAATAAATCTTTTGATTTTCAAGTGACATGCTTCCTGCTCCTTAAATGTGACCTGCTATTACCATCACGAATCCAAATCTTGCACATATGTTTATACTCAGAGTTCAGTAATAAAGGAACAAAGACGTAAATCACTATGGCTTATGGTAGGTATTATGTTATGGCACTTTTCAATTTTAGGGAAAAGCAGGCATACTTTACCATGTGCTTTTTCTCATACGAGGAACCGAAATAAAGAACAGCATAAAAACTGGATAATAGGAAAGAGGGAGATAGATCTTTTGCAAAAGGGAAGGTTTCCAAGAGCTGAAGGGGGGAGAAGAGAGGCGAGAGGGAGCAGATAAAATAAAAATTAAAACATGGGTACATGTACCACCTTCCCACGAGGAATGTAATCATGCATTGCAAACATGTACTAGAAAAGTAAAACTTAAAATGGTGAAACTTAAAGGAGTCAGAGAAACTTCCTCATCACAAAATATCCAATATATATTACGTCTTTCACAAAAAGAATACCCACAATGCATATTAACACTAACTACAACTGGACATCGACAAAATAGTAGGCAGTACTTGTAGAGTTCGACTAAGCACATAGGTTTTGCTACCGAAGTATTGAGCAAGAGAACTATGATTTACTGGACTATAAATGCTAGGTATCCCAAGTAAATTCTATAAAGATATGTTGTTTACTGTTCAAGGCCAAAATATTGTGTGACCAAGGAACAGAAGCAAAAGAAAAAAATTAAATAATTTCCAGTTATCCGTGAAATAGTTGCCGCGTCTATTTGCCTTTTCATTTTATGGTTGTTTGGGCTGATGAGGCATCATATTGTGTTTGATGTATTTAAGCAAGTATTTGTCCTTTCATGTCAAATCCTTCTGGAGAATGAATTAATTTAATAACCTAAAACTGTTGTATTATATATAAAATTTAAATACCATTTAAATTCTGAATATCACCAGTTCATACTGTATTTTAGCAAATATAACTTTTAGCAGGTGAAGAATCATACAAAATCTTGCTAAGGTTATTATTTTTCAAGGAAAAGTTCATGTACGTGTGTGTGTGTGTGTGTGTGTGTGTGTGTGTGTGTGTGTGTTTACAGCAACAAGCCTATATGAAAAAAAATTCCATCAGAATATCTGAGCGTATGTAGACTTTGGATTTGCCAAGTTCCTTTCTACCTATTTTATATGGTTTGAAATGTTTTATATTTAGTCACATTACATTGGGTATGCGATTGTTATTAGTAATCATTTTTACTCTACCCAATTAGTTTCTGATACATAATAGGGGCTCGCTAAATAACCATTTAATAGAAAAACAATCTTTTAAAAATCAAACAAGTGAGATAAAACTCTACAAACTCAGTTTTCTATGAGGGAATGCAATCCTTCATGAGACTGTTTTATAACGTATTTAGGTATCTAAGTGATTTGTATCTTTTTCTTTCTCTTTACAAATCTCACTTGTGCAAATCCAGTCTGCAGTCAGAATTTGAATACATCAATAGCTGTCTTTGTGTTTGAGCTGAATCAAAATAAGAAAATATTTCATAAATGTGCTTTTTCTGATTAAGCATTTGAGGTACATATATATTCTTCACATGTGATTGGAAAGTAATATGAGCAAATTCTATGTACTTTTAACCAGTTTCTTCAATAGTACCATCGTTTATAAGTATAGTAAGCTACTGCAAGAGATTCTGGGATAAACATGGTCAGGTTACAGAACATTGCCATTATCCCAGGGGTCCCTCGTGTTGCCCTTTATATGATCAAAGCTATTTCACTCTCACAAATATTCCCTTTTATTCTCCAATACCCAATAATTTTCTCTCTATAATTTTCTCATTTTTTCCAAGTATTTTATGAATGAGGTTTTATAGTATGCAGCCTCCTGCTATTTTTTTCATCCTAGCGTGATTCTTTGGAGATTAGTCAGGTTGTTCTTTGTATCGATCATCTGATTCTTTTGTCTACTGATTGATTTTTCACATTAGAGTATACTGCAGTTTATTACCCATTCATAAATTGAACAACATCTGGGTTGTTTCTAGTTTTTGACTACTGTGAATAAAGAAGTTGTTCCAAACATTTATGTATCGGTGTTTTGTATCAGGATTAGATTTCTTTCTCTGGAATAAGCACCCAGGAGTGTGGCAGTTTCAGTGCATGGTTATAGCATGTGTAGTTCTTTCAGTAATTGGCAAACTGTTTCCTACAACGGCTGTACCATTTTATCTTCCTATGAACAATGTGATCAAGTTGTTATGCACTGGTGTTGGCACTGGCATCTCAGTATTTTTTACTTTAACCAATGTGATGGGTGTGGAGCAATGTCTCATTAGGGTTTTAATTAGCATTCCCCTAAGGACCAATGACATTATACATCTTTCAAGTGCTTAATTACTATCTGCATATTGTCTGGTGAGGTATGCGTTCATGTATTTTGCCCACTTTAAAAAATGGATATTTTTCATTGTTGAGTTTCAATAATTTTTTTATATATTTTGGATTGTATTCTTTTGGCAGGTTGCTTTTCATATATTCTCTCTAAATCTGTAGTCGTTCTTTTCTTTTTAACAGATTCTCAGAATGTAATTTTAAAATTTTGTGAAAAATTGCTTGTAAATTTTTTAATGAATGGATGTTTTTGGTGTGTCAAATCTAAGAATTCTTTGCCCAGTCCCAGATCCCATGTTTTCTTCTACTTTTTCCTGAAAGCTTTATGGTTTTGCTTTACATTTAAGGCTACTTTTTGACTTTTTAAAAATAGATTTGAGACTCTGGGTGAGTTTCCCTTTCTTGTGTTGGAGAGGAGTATCAATGTCCAGTTGTTTTCAGTAGTATTTACTAAAAAGACTATTGTTTCTCAATTGAATTTTGTTTAGAACTTGATCAAAAGTCAGTTGAACTGGTTTATTTGTGAGTTCTCCATTCTGCTGTGCTGAATGATCTGCCTATCTTGGTCAATACCATGTGGCCTGGATTATTATAGCTAAAAAGTAAGTCATGAAGTTGGGAAGACTTATTTCTTCCACTTTATTCTTCATGTTCAAATTTGCTATAGCTCCTTTGCCTTCTATGTACAATTTTGGATAATCTTTCATGTATGTATGAAAATCTTGTTGTGATATTGATAGTAAACATGAGACCTATAGAGTGACTTAGTAAAATCTGACATCTTAACTATGTTGTCTGCCTAGCCAGGACCATGCTGTATTTATTTATTATTTAGTTTTCCTTTAATTTTTTCAAAAGTGTTTCATAGTTCTCAACGTGTAAATTCTGTACTTGGTTTGCTAATATACACCTAAGCATTTCATTTATTGTTCAGCAATTGTAGATAGTACTGCATTTTAAGTGTTCATGAGTTCTCTAGGGAGTTATAGAAAGGTAGTTGAGTTTTTAAAACTATGTGTATCTTAACTCAAGAGTTTTAAAACTTTTTTTATAAATTACTTACAAGTTCTGACCTAAGTGTATCACGTTGAGATAAACATCTTTGCAACTTTTTCCATCAGGTATATGTCTTTTATATCTTTTATTTATTAATGTAATGACTTGAGTTTCAGATTTTATGTTGGATAAAAATGGTAAAAAGAGATATGTGTCACTTTTTCCCAATGTAAAGAAAAATATTCATTTTCTCTCTATTATGAGTAATAATGTTAGCATTTTATATTGTTTCTTATTTTGGAGGGTAGCCTGTTTTTAAGAAGTTGGTGTAATTCTTCATTATCATCAATAATGGATACTTTTCTTTGTATTTCATCTTTATTATGTTTAATGGTATTTATTTGTATAGGCTTATATCATTTGATATTTTCTAGCTTCTTGAATCTAAAGTAATTCCTTTTAACCAGTGTTGAGGTCTTCAGATCTACTTTCTTTGAGTATTTTTTAGGTCACCCTGTTCTGGTTTTCTGATAAAACAAAATGTTCGATTTTTAAACAGGTCTTCTAGTTTCTGCCGCTATGTTCACTTTTTTATCCTCCCTATCATTATTTAGAACATGTAATTTCCATTTTTTCATCTTTGAGTTCATTACTTCTATCTCCTACCCCTTTCATTCTGTGAGTGAACCTACCTATTGAGTTAATTTTTAGTATTGAATATTTACTTACTTAAACATATTTTCTATGAGTGTTTTATTTCTGTAGTGAGATTTTGTTTTATTTCTTATTTCAAGCCTATTCATAATACTTGATGAAACACTCTTTCATGCTCGCCTTAAAATATTTTTCAGAGAACCTCACCATTTTTGTCATCTTAGTGTTGACATATTTCACTAAGTTTGGGAATTTTTGGTTTATAGTGTAAGTGATCATTTTTGTCATTTAAATTTTAAATACAAAAGAACAAACTCAGAGACAAAAACAAAATAGCACAAAACTATTAAAAAACTACAGAATTTCAAAATAAGATGATAGGAAATCTACAACAGTTGTATTACTTTTTGTTATTTTCATAGTAGTTGTTAATATTACTAGATATAGGCATGCAAGATTAATCAAACATTAACTGTTCTTTTCAATAAATTACTAGAAATTAGTAGTACAATTATCTTAGCTAGATTGTGTGTGTGTGTTTGCATATGTATCCCTTATTTTCTTCTTTCCCACATCCTACTTGTTCCTTCTTATTAAGCAGTTTCTTTCCCTTTCACAATATTTACTGCACTTTTTAGTTTTATTTACTCTTTCAGGTTCTTACAGTGGGGAGACAATATGATGTTTACATATGCAGGTCTGATTTATTTTGCTTCTGAGCATGGTCTGTAGTTGCATCTGTTTACTTATAAAAGCCTCAAGTTTATCTTTCTTTATAATAGCTGAGTAATATTCCATTGTATAAAAATATCACATTTTTCTTATCCACTCCTCAGCTGATGGACATTTGGGTTGTTTCCAGAATTTTGCTATGACAAATTGTGCTGCTATGAACATGGGTACACATATATCACTGTGGTATGATGTTTTTAATTCACCAAGAGGGTGAATGGCTGGATTAAATGGGACGTCTAATCCTAATTTCTTGGGGAATTTCTAGACTGATTTCCAAAGTGCTTGTTCCAGTCTACACTTCCACCACCAGTGGAGAAGAGTTCCTTTTCCCCCACAACCCCTCCACCATTTGTTGTTGGTTGATTTCTTCATAATCGCCATTCTTTCTGGGGTGAGATGAAATCTCAGTGTTTTAATCTGTATCTCTCGAATGACCAATGGTGTTGAACATTTTTTCATGTATTTATTTGCCATTTGTATTTCTTCATCTGAGAAGTATGTATTCATCTCAGGTGCCCATTTTGGGATTGGGTCTTTGAAGATGGGGGACTCTGAGATTTTTCAATTCTTTATGTGTTGTAGATATAAGTCCTAAGAAAGTAAAAAAATTATATATTGAAAATTACAGTACTCTGAAAACATAAATTGAAGATGATATCAGAAAGTGGAAAGATAATAATTGTTCATGGACAGGAAAAACCAACATAGTGAACATGGCCATGCTTCCAAAATTGTTATACAGATTTAATGCAATCCTATCAAAATATTATTAGCATACCTCATAGAAATAGAGAAAATACTCTTAAAATTCATCAGCAACCAGAAGAGACCTAGCATAGCAAAGGCAATCCTGGGCAACAAAGACAGGTCAGAAGGCATTACAATACCTGCCTTGAAATTACACTACAAAGCTACTGTGATAAAATCAGCATGATTCTGGAAAAAAATGACCTGAAGACCAGTGGAACAGATTAGAAGGTGTGGACACAACTACAAATACACTCAGCCATGTTGTCTTTGACAAAGGGGTTAAACATGTTCACTGGAAGAAAGATAGCCTCTTTAATAAATGGTGCTGGAAAAACTGGCTCTCTACATGCCAAAAACTAAAACTAGATCCATGTCTATCACCATGCACTAAATGTCAAAATGGATCAAACTTTTAAATATTAAAGCAGAAACACCAGATGTACTGAAAGAGAAGTAGTTTGAAATCTTGAAGACATAGGAGTAGGCACAACCTTCCTGAATAAAACCCAAACTTCATGGGAAACACTTCAAAGAATCAACAACTGGGTTCTCATCCTATTAAAAGGATTTTGTACTTCAAAAGAAATCACCAATAGAGTGAAAAGACAACCCACAGAATGGGAAAACATTTTAACTAACCTTCCCTCAGAGAAGTGATTTTTAGCAACTATCAGCATTTTGAATAGTATTTAAATCATTTACATCACCTTTCTGAACATTAATCTTCAGAAGGAAGAGGATGCACAGTGCCTTGGTGTAGCCAGTCAGCAAGACACATACAAACCCTGGTTTCCGCTCGTGGTGTGGTCTCCACTGACTTCTGATTCTCATTCATCTGGAAGTAGAGGAACAAGCACTATTACTTGTGGAAGTCCCGATTCCATGATGCCTCACCTGACTCCACTCCAGCAGAGAGGAGTGAGGGCTTCTCAGTCCTGCTGGGAAGAGATTAATGCCCTACAGCTTTACCCAGACTTTCTGTCATCACCTTTTATAGGCAGGGCTTTGGAGTACATGGTGAAGATGGAAGTCATGTCTTAGCATTTGCTATTGTGAAGAGGGTGGGACCCACAGTTTCCCCTCTGTGTATTTGTCTGGAACAGAAAAATTGTTGACACCTTTCAAGTAATGTTCATGGTCCTTCTCACAAGATAGAAAAGTTTACTTGAACTTCTTACTCACTTGTCTGTTTGAGCCTGTTGATATTTATGTATTACCAGATTTTTTTCAGCTCCACATCTGGTGTATATGAGACAAGAACTAAACACAGAGAACTCACTACTATGGTGTTTATGGTGTGCTGAGGTCCTTAGTTGGTCTGGCCTTTGATTTTCATTTTTTAGTGTTTTCTTGTGATTTTTGTATATAATATCTAGGCAGTGTTAGTGAACCTATGACATGCAGGTTGTTTTTCTTTAAAAACAAAAAGATACGGGCTGGGGATATAGCTCAGTAGCACAAGTGACTGCCTGGCAAGCGCAAGGTTCTAAGTTGGATTTCCGGTACCCAAGCAAACAAACAAACAACAGAAGGTGTTAATGTATGAATTTTTTTTCTAAACTAAAACCTCAGTATTCAGGTATAATTGCAGTATTGGCACTTTGTGATGAGTAAGTGGGTTTTGGGTTGCAGCTTGAGTACTCATCTTTAAAAATTTTTCCAGCAATCATCCAAGATTTTTACTTGTATTTGTAGGAGGAATAAAAAATACACCTACTAGTCCATTTTCCTCAGAGTATAATTCTCCTATAATGTTATTCTGAAAACAACACTCTTAAATGTTCCTGTAACTTTAGTGCTTATTATAGAGCAGGCTCAAAATAGATGTACTAAAAGACACATATTTAGCCATTAGATTATAATAATTAGTCTATGATGTCTCTAAATATTACCATTATTTTAATTGCTAGTCTATTTAATATTCAATATATGAACAGAAAAGCAAACAAAAATTTTGACTTTCCAAAGCTAAAATGTGTCTGTTTAATTATATAAACTTATGTGTACCAGTTTTTAACACAGTAACTGACATCATATTACTGTGAACATTACCATCTATCTATCTGTGTTCCTTTCATTGGCTATTATATAACTTCTCTGTGGTACTGTCTCATTCTGTTAACAGTTATGTCTTTTCATGGTTATTAATAAAAAGCTGTTTAGAAGAACAAATTTGTGGTTTAGTGTTTTCTTGGGCTTCTACAAATTTGTATCTGGCTTCTTGATACTAACATTTATTGGGAAAGAATCATATAGGCTTCAGATTCAAGCTAATCAGGCAGTGCAATTCTTGTTCACATGTCTTATTATCTGTGTGAATTTGAAACTCCTGTCTTTTCTGAATATGTTCCCTAATGTTTAAAGTGAAAATAATTGCAACAGTATGACATTGTAATATGGCATAAAAAAACTGAAAAAATTGAGCCAGTGCCTAGAAGTCATAGATGCCACACAGATGTTCTCTTCCATTTCCTTTGTAGTAACTACATAAATATAAGTAAATGAGAAAGTAACTTTGTTTTGTGTGTTTTAGGTAAATAAATCTTCATTTTGTTCCCCCATCATACTGTTAGTCTTAACACACTAATACTGGGGATCCCCACACTTCCACAGCACTTTATTTTTCTTTGTCTATGCATTTCAGTCTAAGTTTCTGCACCTTTTATAACAAGCTCATATCAAATGTACCTGAATTTCCCCTAAATATGAATCACTATTGATTAAATAGTAGAATTTTAATATATCTCTACTTTCCATATACAAAGATATACTATGCGTTAGAAATAAAAAACTAAAGGATTAAATTATATATCTATCTATATATCTATATCTATATATATCACAATAATAACTATCACATACAAAAACAGTGAAATGTGCTTGGATTAAAAAGTTGTTACTGGTTGTTTCTATGTTTTCTACTGCACTTTTGTACTACCCTTTTCTACTTCAATGGATGGGAGAAAGAAAAAAGAATATTATCAACTGTTAAGCTGGAAACAACTTCCCAGTAATGTTTGTGCATATGTATTCTTTTTTGCAGAACATTAACAAAATTATGCCTTTTCACACATTATTGTGTACATGAGAGCAAGAAAAAAACCAGTATGAGACTTTTTGATGAGGTCAAGTATTTGAAAAATGTTAGAAGTTGAAGTAAAATTAAAATATGTTATTGTTTGAATGTTTCCAATTGTCTCATCTCTCCTAGACTCTTACTGAATTAATGTAGTTCTTCACTGAATAGCTTTCCCTTATGAAAAATCTCTTGCAATGCTAATTTTGAGCATTGGCAAAGCATAAGTATTTTTCTTATTTCATATTGCAGATCTGGAAAATACATTTAAATGAAAAGTTCTGAGAGTGACACTCTTCTGTGTGTGTGATTGAAATGGCTATATTTTTGGAGAACTGGTCTAGTCATTTCAGTTGTCTGTTGGCACAAATCTGTTCGCCACATCATAACTCCAAGAGAATGATACCCAATTGGTTGAGTGCCTGGCTGGAGAAAGCGGATCGCACAGATGCACATGTCACTGGTGGGCACAGGGTGGCTTCTGACAGTGTGTGTGTAATTGCTGGAATGACCTTGCGTTTCAGGTGCTACTTTCCTGTGTTACATCCGTCAAGCTTTGTGTTGGCTCCTCCCTGCGAAACTGCTCCGCACAGCTTTTGTGGAGGCCGGAAGCACTGATGGGGCCCAAATTGTGGACAGCTGCCAAAATGAAGAGTCTTTTGTGTATTTGTACATTAGATGACATTTAAGAGACAAAAAAGAGGTTTTTAGAAGAGGTTGCTGCAGAAATGTTGAAAATGGATAATCATGATACATCCTCTCTGTCCACCATGTTACTTTCATTACCCTTTGCCTCTCAACCCATTTCCTGTAAATGCTAATGATGACAACGTGGTGAACGTACTGCCATGAACTAGCACATGATCGTACGTAAGTACACATTAGTATTCAGATGGACTGAATGTAGAATTTATAGATGAAGTTTCTTTGGTTGTCTTTTCCTTTTTTTTTTGTACTGAGAACTGAACTTAGGACCTTGCACTTGCCAGGCGGGTGCCGTGCCACGGAGCCGTGTCCTGGCCCTACATGTGTATTCTACAGACTTTGGAGCGGAGGGTAAAGTAGATGCCTTAACAGAGAAAAATCTGATGTGCTGGGGAAAAGCATACCACACTCCAGCAAACGTCCTTTCCTTTGCCAGGGAATTAGAGTTTTTCTTATATAAAGCCCACTGCTGGGGAAGCTACACTGGGGAACACTGCTGCTAAAGGAAGAAGACAAATTTATGAAAAAATTTGAAGCTAGTAGAGGATTTGGATAAATTGTGCAGTGTCAGCCGTTATAGCATTTTATAGTTAAAATGCACACATTATATGTTACTGTTATAAAATGCCTCATTCTGAATATTAAAAACAGCCTAGATAAAATGTAGATGTTACTGAACAAGATACGTGAATTTAAATAACATAATTCTTATTCCAAGTATAATACCGACATACAATCCAATCTTTACTTTCTTAAGTGTAATAAATATCTTCTAAATACCTGCATCTTTTATTTTTGATTTTTAAAACCATGGGCATTTCCATGAGCTGATCCTGATGCCTTTTCTTTGCTGAAAGTGATGAATATCGTGAGGTGATTAAGTGACCTTCTCTGTAAGATTACAATGTCAATGAGTGGGGCTTTCTCTTTAGGTTATAAATGTTCCTGGTTACTTTATGTCTTGGTTACTTTTCTCTCCTTGCTGAGACAAAATACCCAATGCCCAAAATGAAGGAAGGAAAACTTTATTTAGCTTACAGTTTGTGGAGGTTTCACTCTATATGTTGCTGGTTCTGAGGCAGAGTAGCACAAGGCAGAGGGCAACAGTTCACGGCAGCAGAGCACAGCAAAAACCACAAAAGTAAAAGGGAGGAATGGTTGCAAGCAGCTCTTATTTCTTCCTTACATTGTAAACAGCCTACTCCCACTCAGGGGGTGTGTAGCTCTCACACAATCTCCATGCCCTGCTCTTCCAGAGGCTCAGGATCTGTACAAAGTAAGCACCCTGGTTTCCTGCTCAATCACTCAGCCAAACCTCTAGACTCCCCAAGTTGACACAATGTATCAACTATAACACCTTAATATGCATCATTGCTCTGTAAACTTACATATTTATGTAAATATTAAGACTGAATTTGAATTAAGTAAAATTTTTTTCCAATTTGCTGTTCAGTTAAATATCTTGAAAGGGAAAATACCTGCATATTTCTATTGTTCTTCTAAGAATAATTTTAAGCAAAACTTACTTCTTATGCTCAACTTCCTGTAAAATTAGAAAGCAGTTGGCTTTTCAGCAAATACATGATGTAATTATATTCCTTACCTCAAGTCTTAATCAATCTTTAGTTAAGGGAAATCCTTTAATGCTACATCCTGCCTTGCCATTATTCAGGATAATGGTTTTGACGAATGAGCCATGTGTGATCTCTGCTGTTACAACTTCCCGACAGGTGCTGTGTCTTCTTCATATAACTCTGACCAAGCATGTGCATTTTGCACATACCCCTTTTTGGTATTTTCAGATAATCATGTTGAGTATGGGTGTGTAATTGTGATAGGTTTTAAGAAAATTGTTCTAATTTTCTCTAGATTTCAGATTTTCCAGGCCAGGTAATCTTACTTGCTTTTCTCCACATTAAAACATCTGACATATATTTTTCCCCATAGAGAAGTAACCAATAACTGTTTTTAAGTTGTCTTTCAATGAAAAGCTATATCGTACATATCTTTGTTGAAAAGAACCATATCTGCAAATAACCAGCACTGCAGTCTCCCAGCCAAACTTCTTGAAATACTTCCTGTCAATATTAAGAAACAGAACTTCTGAAAACTGAAATCAAATTGTTCCAATCTGAGAAATTGATGTCTAGACTTCATTGATTTTCAGTGAAGATGTAGAATGCTCTTAAGAGGCATTGTAGTTTGGAAGCAGCACATAGCTGATAAAATTTTTGAATATGAACTTTAGGAAGGTTATTAAAATTACAGCCATACCTATGGCTTTATGTTTTAGACCAAATAACTAGAGCAGGTTGTTTCAAAATCCTGAGTGAAAAGTATTTTGACAAGAAAATCACTGAGCAAGGTAAAATGATTTGCTATCATTTCAAAAATGTGACGAGGTTCCATATAGTGTAATATGATAAGTACAAAGAAAACTTCAAAATTTTGACATATGCTTCTGCATTTATAAGAAATGAAATGATGAGGGCTTATCCAAATATCAGATTATATAGGCCTACATTTATGTGCTTGATAGAACTCTTAAGATATTACAGGAAACTCTTACATCCCAGTGAAAAGATTATCTAAATTTGCATTTGCTCACACACTTATCACTATAAATAGAAAGAAATGCGGATATCACTGAGTTGCCAATCTACATCATGGAAATCAAAATTGGTTGGATTGCAATACTGAAATTTACCTGATACCACAGAGCTAATTTTGATCACTTAAGTTGTGATTTTATTACAAAATGAAATCAAAACCCTTATTTATTTGCTTTTGCCTGCAAAATTGGAAGATAGTGATGTTTTAATGTGTCTTGGTTACCTTTGTTGCTGAGACAAAATACCCAATGCCCAAAATGAAGGAAGGAAAGGTTTATTTGGCTTATAGTTTGCGGAGGTTTCAGTCCATACTTGGCTGGTTCTGAGGCAGAGTGGCACATGGCAGAGGGCAAATGTTCATGGCGGCAGAACACAGCAAAAACAACCAGCAAAAGGGAGGAATGGCTGCAAGCAGCCTCTTTCCCTCCCTTACATTATAAACAGGCTACCCCCTCCTCAGGGGGCGTGTAGCACTCACATAATCTCCATGCCCTCCTCTTCCACAGGCTCTGGATGTATGCAAAGTAAGTACCCTGGCTTGCTGCTGAGTCACTCAGCCAAACCTCTGGACTCCCCTAGTTGACACAATGTATCAACCATAGCATAATGTTTGTAATTTAATACAATAAAATAATACAGAATTTCACTAAAATAGAATCTAGGTATAAAATTATCTTTTTGTTCTTTTATTTTTCTCCATTATCAAGAAACATATAGCTAAATTGGAAATGCATTTGTATCTTGATAATTTCCATGTCGTCACTCTGTTGTGTGTATTCTACATAATTTTCAGAATTTTCATATTAGTCACTTTGAGTGTGGCAGGACACTGTATAATATAATGATTGAGATTCTTGATCTGAGTAGGTAGGACTTTCTAAAAGTTTTCCTTCTACATCATGCATAAACAATATATTGATTTTTTTTAATGTTGCTCGGCATCTGAAACTCCAAACCATAGTTTTGAATGTTCAAAGGATAAAATGTAACTTTGAGTCAAAACACGAATCATGAATTTTCAAGCATAGCTAATTTATATTGCAGTCATGAAAGAAGTGTATTAAAAAGCTGTGTTTCCAAAACTACTCAGGAAGGATCTTGTCTCCATCTGGAATTACTGTGGTAATTGAAATAAAATAATAAACAAAGAAAATCCATTGTGCTTTTATGACATAGAGCCAGATGTTTTCAGATTTTAAGCCGTTATAGGGGAACAGACACTTATACTGTCTTCCAGGACTCATAGAACCATTTAATAAAGCTTCCAGCCCTGTTTGCTGAAGTTTCAGTCTTGGCCTTTGATGAGCAAATGGAATCCTTGCTTTAGGGCACTGTGAGAAGGGATAGTCTTCTATCCATGGAGTTGGCAATTTAAATCTCTACTGAGAACTGATTTCTCAGGTACTTTCATTGAACTGCAAAGGAATGGTGATTATTGTGGGATAAGATACCTACTGAAAAATTCAAGCATGCAGGCACAAGGCCTAAATACTGATGCTACCAGAGTTGGGGTAATATTTTTTTCTATATATTTAGCACAGATTATAAATGATGTGAGAGCCAGTATGCAAGAGCATGTAAGCAGTTTTCTTAATCGATAAACTTAAAAAAATTATACATAAACCCTCACTTACTGATGACTATATTTTTTCTTAATCAGTTTTATATTGTCACTTTCTAAATCAAATATTTTTAAGCTAATCCTCCTATTACTATAGAATACTATGCAGCATCGCAGAAAGAGGAGTACAATCCAACCAATTTGTGCTGCAGTTTGAAATCTGGCTTTTACTAGGTATTTGACGTTGCACAATTTTAAGGGTCTCTACATTTAGCTTCCATATTTATAACATATTTATGCTACTTAGAAGGTTGTGCTGAAGATCAAGGAGTATTTCATCATCTATCACTCAAAATATTTAGTTATACTTAACCTCAATTTATTTGACTTTTGTGTTAGCTAGTATTTTTACCAAACTGAAAAAATCAAAAACTGTGGTTTAACTACGATTTTAACCCAAATTTGATTAGTCATTTTGTGTTTAGTAATTATGTTTTGTTCAACTGTGCTCCCCAAAGTCATATTTCAGTGCCCACCCAGACATACTCAGAAGTGTGCTTTCCAATAATTCCAGGCAATTCTTAAGTCAATCAAGTTGTCAGTCAAGATTAATCATTGCTCACAATTTACTACGTCCATTTTCATATATTTGTATATATTTTACTGACAAACAGAGGTGAAATTGTCATCTCTGTTTGTCATGTTCTCATTATATTAGTTCATAATCTCATCCCTAGAAGGATGTTTTATTTCCAAATCATTAATATTTTGTTTTTACTTTCCCTTACACTGTGTTCCAGTATGACTGATGTGACGCCACCCTTGACTGTCACACAGGGCATCTGCACCAGTTCACAAGGGAGGGTGGGGGGGACACTGCAGCTGGTTCCCCATGGCTTGTCCCTGATAGGTACACGCTTCTTCTTCCCAGTAAGCTGCAGTGGCACTGCTGACCCTGTTCTGGATGCTATTCCGGGTCAGGTCATCTAGGATACAAAGGCAAACAAACCAGTACAGGCTATGGTGAAACTACAAAGCTGAGATGGGAATGGGAATGTTTTCTCACCTACTTTCTCTACTCTTTCGTGGGTAAGGAGTAGAGTTTCAGGCCTACTCTCTTGAGGGAAATTTTGTAATGCCCTTCAACCTCTAAATGCTATCTCATCTATACATCTTTCTATTTACTGTTCCTTGACCTTCTTTTTATTCCTTCATTGAATTTTCATTTTTCTAATTTCTTAAGAAAGGGATACTTTTCCCTAATGCAATAACAAATTCTTAATACCTTTTTTGAGCCTGGTAAAATTTATAGTCTCAAGTTGTAAGTTTCAGTGGTTTCCTTATTTCAATTCACAGAGACTTTTCCGAGGAGAGAGGCCTTTGTATAGAGATTACAGGGCAGAGAGTAACCTTTGAATCCCTAAACTTGTGGGGCTATCCACTCTGTGCATGGCTTCTTTTCTCCCCTTGAATCTACAATTTAAAATGTATTACCATTCGGCCACTTATTTCATCTTGGAACAAGCCACCTTCAGAGAGACAGCTCAGAACTGGTGAATTCTGTTTCAGCGGCAGATCATTACTGTTGCAGTGTCTCTCACACATTGCTTTTATCTACTCCAACAGGCTGAAAGCGGCTTTGACGGTAAGTAAAAAACACAGTGTGAGTGTTGGCCGCCTTGCCTGCTTTCAGTGTGCTCATTTGCGCTTGCTCGCGTCTACGGCGTTCCGAGCGTTCCATCCGGACACTTGCCGTTTGCACTAAACTCATCTACACAAAAAGTGTAGATTCTTTGCACTTTTCTTTGTCTCTCTTTTGGCAAATGAGTGTTCTGGATTTATGTTAATATAGTTGTTGCTTGCCCCCGGTTCATTTCCCAAGGTCTCCCATGACATTAAAGTTTAAGCAAAACATGGCACAGACTCTTTAATCTGTAAGTGGCTCAAAGAGAAATCAATTTGCCGCCTCCCCTTTACACTTGCATTTATGTGTTTATAATTTTTGTTTCATTGATAAGTGCCAGAGTAGTTTATTTTTCAGTTTCTGTTTCAGTGCAATTCTCTTGTCAGATCACTCATTATGTTCCAGCCTAACTTACTTATTTTCTCATAGTTAGATATTATTCTACTACATGACTTATTACTGTCAGCTCAGTTTCTTAGATTATTTTCCTAACTTTGTTCTAATGAGCTTTTTAAGACCCAGGTGAAATTTGAATTCTTTTCTAAAGCTGTGGGGCCCTTCCTAAACTTCAGCTTGAAATAATCTTTCTAGAAGTGTACCTCTAGATTTTAGGAATTAATTATAACCATATTTTAATTTCTGACATCTTTTAAAACCTCTTACAATTATTTGCATTTAATTTCTACATACCTTCTTTATTAGGTGTACACCTTGAAATCATACTAAGTGTTACAGATTGACGTATGTTCCCTGAGATTCTTATGTTGAAATTCTAACATCCTCTACATGAAAATGTCATTGTTTTTGGAGGTTGAGTCCAGAAGTAATAACATTAAGATATTATTCTTGGGTTGAGCCCCAATCCACTATGGCTAGTGTCCTTTAGGAAGAGGGCATTAGGGCACAGACATACAGACAAAAGAGCATGTGAGGACACAGGGCCAGAGTCACAAGCCAAGGAGACGCCTCTAAAAAAAGTCAGTCCTGCTGACATCTGGATCTCAGATTTCAAGTCTCCAGAACTGAGAGACAAACTTTGATTCTTGAAGTCATCCAGTCTGTGCTACTTTGTTTCAGTAGTTCTAACAAACTACTGACTTACAGTTTTCTCTGCTCCACCTGGACTGTGGCCTTAGGTAGTAGGTACTCAACAAAATGTAATTTTAATTAAGTTGATACTTGCTGAAAACTTTTGATATTTATTCGTAAATCTAAAGTACGCTTGCACTCTTACTTTGTCCTTACAAATTTTTATCATAAAATAGCTGCAAAAAACTAAACATTCTAAGCTAATAGGATTTCTTTTAAATTTTATTTTAGGAAATCCCAAATTAATTTAACTAATCTTTTTGTTTATTTTTGTCATTAATGATCCAGATGCTGGTGAAAATCAAGTTTTTATGGAATCCATAAATGGAAAATGTCTCAGAGATGTTATTAATGGCTAAGTGTGCAGTGTCCTCGGGAGTCCCTTAAATGATGAACACCTGTCTTGTCATTAACTTAACGGGCTCTCATTATGAGGAGCATCAGCAAATGGTAATTGGTGGCATTCTTATTATATCATTGAGCTAGTGGGAAAACTGAAGTAATGAGTAACTGACAGTTACCTTATTCTAAAATCTCTATCTCTCTCCCTATCATCTATCTATCTATCGTCTCTCAGTTCTGGGATGAAATCGAGGAAATTGTATGCTAGGCAAGCATTTTACCACCGATATACTCAGAGGATTCTGCTAATTAAAATAGACACCCAGAATATATGAGAGTGTATTGTTGAAATTGTTTTTCAATAATGATTTGGACAACCAGCCATAAATTTTAAAGATATATGTGTATCTTTTATTATCTATCTATCTATCTATATATCAAGCTGCTAATTCCTAGATTTTAGAGCTACAAAGCCGAAGTCAAGATAAAGAATATATCCAAAAACAGTAACTTTGCTTGCCAGAGTGCTGTACACAGACAAGGGTGCAGCTACCTGCTGAGACATGGCAGCAAGCTTTTGCCTTAGCCTTTCTCTTCATTTGCTTCCATTGTGTCTCTGCGCATTGCTCTACTGTGTTACTACGTGGACTGTGAAATTTTTCTGCATTCTCCTGTATGTTGATTTTCCCCTTGGTGGTACATTCTTTTAGGGATTTGCATCAATATTTGAATTTCCTAATCTCAACAAGTGTAGAATGAATATTTTGTGTAAAAGTAACAAAATGATCTTAGGTGCTCTCCTAGTTTGTTCTTCCAAACTAAAATAACCTGTGAAGATGAGAATGGAAAATCCAAGGCACAATTATAAAGGAGTGGAAGTGTATGTTTGCCAGCCTTCTATGCCCTATTTGAGCTGCAGATGTCCAGTGGTTTGAATTCCCACGTGCCACTGAATGCTTCCCTCTAAGTTGCAACTCCTCATCTGGACCTCTACTGGACATGGTACACCCTAGGCCTGCACTGTCCAGTGTGGGAGCCACTTGCCGCATGTGATTATTTAAATTTACATTTATTAACATTTAACAAATTTAAATAAATTTCTGTTTAACATCAGCAACACTTTAGGTGTTTAGTAGGCACATTTGGCACCTTGTTTGTGTATTGTTCAGTCCAGGTGTAGGGCATTTCCATTGTCACAAAAAGTTCCACTCAAAAACATTGAGACAAAATTCTCTCTCTTTTCAATCTCTAATCAATAGCAGGTCTCCATATTTGTATCTTGATATTCTGTTTTACATGCTACCTGATTGAAAATTCGTGCTTCTAACCACATAAAATCTTATGTAAAAAATTCCAAAAAACTATCATAGCACACTGACACAGAAGTATTTAACAGCAACTCTGATTGTTTTGCAAAGAATTACCCATAAGTGAATAACATTATCATGTAACAAGTTAAATTCCTACCTTACTTATGCAAAAAAACTGCAGAAGTCTGAATATATGTGTCATATCTCTAAAAATGATAAAATAAACTGAGAATGTAAAATTTATTATAAAATGTTAATTATAAAGTAAGCAACACATAAAAAATGATTCCTTAAAAGCATCACTTTTGGGGGGGAATAAAGGGCAAAAGGATATGAATCTAATATTTAAAATTGCTTGTAATAGTAATCAAACCTTGGAAATATAAACCACATAAAACTTTATTATTATATCATTTACTCTGGGCTCCGTTTTATCAGTTATATATGGGTGACTTTTAGAAAACAGATCATTCTAATGAAAGATTTTTTTCATAGGTTTTATATTTCCCATTTAACTTGAGATACTGATATTTAAAGTACCTGGAAAATACTTTTCAAAGCATTTTTATTTCTGATTTTTAAAATTCCACTGGTACAGTTATGATTTACATTTATGGGCTCTGGGTGAGCATGGAGGAGTAGACACCGGTGAGCAAACTATGATCTGAGCCAACAGGAACTTGCATTCCAACAGGGAACCCTGAGCACTCAGCGAAGAAGAGAAGTATCTTACCAAATTGCTGTGTTAGGCAACAGTTCCAGAATTCAAAAGTAATCCATATTTGACTCACCTCCTGGACTTGAGCAAGTCCAAAAGGAGTTGGAATTTAGCTGAAAGATGCATGTGTCCCCCCAAAGGGTGCATTTACTGGGAAGCGCTGATGGAATATAGGGTACTTAACGGACAGCAGTGCAAGTTACAGTTCAAAGTGTACGTCGGGGGCAGATTGTTGAGATTTCAAATGCCAGAGTGAATTCAAACTTCATCCTGTTAGGAAAGAAATTCGAATGTGAGACTTCCAGATGAAAAACTACAAACACAAAATGTTTCTCAAGTATTTGATTGAAACTGGAAAGCAACAGTTTGGGCATAAATAAGTTCAATGAATCACTTTGGATTAAGTTTTAAAAACTAAGAATCTGGTACTGGCTAAAAAAAGACCTGAGGACCAATGGATCAGACTGGAAGATGCAACCACAACCACAAACACGTTCAGCCACCTAATATTTGACAAAGGGGCCAGACAAACTCACTGGAAAAAAGACAGCATGTTTAATAAATGGTGTTGGAAAAATTAGCTTGCCTCTTGCTGAAGACTGAAAATAGACCTAAGTCTATCACCATGCACCAAACTCAAGTTAAAGTGGATCAAAGATCTTAATATTAAAACAGAAATTCTAAATCTATTGGAAGAGAAAGTAGGTAAAAATCTTGAAAACATAGGCGTAGGCAGAGAGTTCATGAACAAAAATCAAACTGCAAGGGAAACACTTCAGAGAATCAATAACTGGGACCTCATCTTACTGAAAAGCTTTTGCACATCTAAAGAAATCACCAGCAAAGTGAAAGGAAAACCCACAGAGTGAGAAAAAACCTAGCTGGCTATCCCTCAGATGAAGATCTTCTATCTAGAATATACAAAGAACTAAAAAACATGAACCTGTCCAAATTCAAAGACCCAGTCCAGAAATGGGCATCTGAGATGAATACACACTTCTCAGATAAAGAAATACAAAGGGCAAATAAATATATGAGAAAATGTTCTACACCTTTAGTCATTCAAGAAATGCAAATAAAAACAACATTAAGATTTCATCTCACCCCAGTAGGACTGGCCAGCATTAAGAAATCATCCAATAACAAATGCTGGTGAGGCTATGGAGAAATAGGAACTTTTCTGCACTGTTGGTGGAAATGCAGACTGGTGAAACCACTGTGGAGATCGGTTTAGAGATTCCTTAGCAAACTAGGTCTAGAAGTCCCATTCAACCCAACTATTCCCCTTCTGGGTATTTCCCCAGAAGATCTGAAAGCATCATATCACCATGATATATGTGCACCCATGTTTATAGCAGCACAATTTGTAGTAGCTAAATTGTGGAAACAACCCAAATGTCCATCCACAGAGGACTGGATTAAAAAAATGTGGCATTTTTATATAATGGAATATTACTGAGCTATGAAGAGAGACTGATTTGGGGCTTTTGTAGGCAAATGGTCACAATTAGACACCATACTCATAAGTGAAATAAATCAGAGGTTCATGTGCAGGCAACGAATTGTATCATTGGTGTAAGAATCTGAAAGCAGGAATATAAATTAGGAGGTATGAAGGGAATCTGCTCAAAATTAAGGAGCAGATGAGGGGAGGAAGAAAAGGAGGAAAGGGACAAATATGTATCTATGTATGTATATGCAGGATAGCTAACATGGTGCCACTGTTGACTTGTGTCACTTTATGGCAAGGAACAGTTCATGACTGATTGTTTGATCAAGAGTGAATGTCTATATGTGATTTCAGGAGCATGTACTTTGAAGTTATCAATATATAATACAACAACCATTGGTAATTCCCTGTCACTTTGTCTATAATTCAATTTTGATTGTACTGCTTTTATGCTACTTTGTGTCTTTTTGTTAATGTTTTCTTTTTGTTTGTTTGTGTATTTTTTGTTTGTTTTTCTTTTATACTTTTAAAAAATAAAAAAATAAAAACTAAGAATCATGTGCAAGTCAAACTTTTATGCAGCTCTTTCCTCTAGCTTTCATAGATGTGATGGATATTCTTGTGGTGTTAGAATGTGAGTGTTTTGTTTCAGCTCTTCCACCTTTGGGCTGGTAATCATGAGCTGATTATTGAACTTCTCTGTGTTTGTAGCTAATAAATGAATTGTAGATAATATAGATGGTAGAATGTAGATAATATGCAGATGTAAATGTAATTGTATATAGTCTATACAAATTATACATAGTGGTTGACTAATAAATATCTGGTACCTAATAGCAATAACTGGTAGCTAATGTTATGATAGTGATTATTCATAGGGTGAATAATGCCATGGAGCTCCTCAAAGTAGTACTTGATGGAAAGTCATCTTACGAAAGTCCTATTAATAGCCAAAGCCTCCCCAGATCTGTTTTCTACATTAATAAACATACTCCTACTGAGCTAATGATTATTAGTTCATTCTTTTATTCTCCTAATAATATTTTAGGAGAAAATTATTCTTATTCTGGAATAAATAGAGCATTTTATGAAAGTTAATTTTACCTAGAGTTTTAGGGCTGACTTCCCCAGGAAGTTACAATGTAGGTTCTATTTATTACAGCCAAAGTTTCCCTTGCATTCGTCCTCTGTTGGATGGGAAGCATAATAAATGTACTGTGAGTAGAACTGATCCACTTCAAACCTCAGAGGTAATCCACATTGGCCTAAACCAATTACTCACTGTAGTCTCTTCACTTCTGCTAGAGTGATTGCTTTAAGATTGGATACCTCTTTATCCTGTTTTTATCTGAACGCAATCTCCCTCTTGTTATTTTCTAATGACTGGGAGAAGAGAGGGCTGATCTTTTCTACTGGATAAGGACAATTGAACATGAAGCAGCCTTTGACTGCCAGTTATGGGTCAAAAGACTAGAGCTGGCTCACCATCACACTGAAATCAAGAAAGAGACATTGAAAATTGACAAGAGTAACCAAGGGTATGACTACATTTCCTTATGATTACAGGAAAACTCAGGTGATGGTCCACAGTCATGAAACATTAAACTGTATATAGAAGAGATAGAGTGCAAGCAAATTTGTTTAAAACATAAAAGGCAAGGAAATAAAGCTCCTGCTACTGAACAGGAGGTTCTGAGAAGGCTGCCCAAGAAGACCCTTTGTCTAGCAGTTTCTAAGAGGTGTAGAAGGGAGCTCGGCCTGTTGTGTAAACAATATAATCTGTATCCTACATACGTTACAGAGTGGAAGATAAGCACTATTCACACAGTGGCCATGCAGATTCCATGTGCTCTTGCGCCAGTCATCTGCCCGATCATGCACTGGGGAGGTATCTGACAGTTGAAGGACACTTGGCAGATGTTTCTGTAAAATCTCTAGAGAGTCATGACCTAGTGGTCACTAAAGGCTGGTTTACTCTTAGCCCCTTCATTATATAAACTGACATATTCCTGATAGTCATTCCTAAGCTTTGATATTTTATCTCCTGTTAGTTAGTCTCTTATACTAGTGGGATTTTAAATACTGCCTTAAGAACATATTTATTATTTAACTACCTTTTCCTTGCACCCTTCCTATTCTAGCTATATGGCTGTTATGAAATACCTAGAGTGAAGGAAAAGTTGTTGCCATGGCCCACATTTAGATGTCCCCCAATGCCTTCTGTAGTCCTCTACTGTATGTGATGCTGGAATTGATTCATGGTGCAACATTAGGATCAAGGATGCTAGATTAATGGTGTGAGTGCTACCTGTTCCAAGTAGCCTGGATAAGATATAAGTGATAGAAAGAGATTTGCTCATCCTTTGCTTACTTTGCTACCTTCTGCCTACAATGAATTATTTCTCCTCTGTGATGCATGTCTGCTCTGCCACCATGCCTCGGAGCCAGTTATGGACTGAAACCCTCACAAACTGTGAGCTAAATGAATTTTTCCTCCTTTAACTTTGGGGGTCAGGTATTTTGTCTCAGCAATGAGAAATGTAACTAAGGCAATTGTGTTCTTTTTTGTTGTTGTTTCGTTTTAGCAAAACACAGCAGCAATTCTTTTGCTTGCTTGTGATTTCTGCTATATTTTATGCTATTATGAATTGAATCCCCTCCCCCATATGTTAAAGCCCAGGGCCTTTAAGAAGGCAATTAATGTTGAGTGATGTCATAAGGATGGACCCCCTAATCCCATATGACCAGGTTTATGCAGTAGCGAGGGAAAGGCCATGTGAAGACAGTGAGAAGTCAAACCAAGTGCAGAGGACCCATTAGAAACCAAACTTCCCACCACATTGTTGTTTTAAGAACTTTGACAAATAAAAACTTGTTGTTTAAACAACCTAGTCTGTGGAACTTTTTATGGCAGCCCAACAAGACTAATACATATACCATTTATAAACTTGCTAAGGATGAGTCTGTTACAGACTTTGCATAACCGTTACATCCTTTTTAAGTGGATGATATAGAATTGTGTTACTAGAGAAGTGCCGAAGGTTTGGACAACACACAAGTAAACATGGGAAGCCAGTTGATTAATGTTAAATTCAGCTCAGAGCCACTCTGTAGTGGTCTCCAACAAAGACCGGTTTCAAGAGGCCAAATAAACAAGCACTACTTTGGGAAAATCAAATCATGATCATCGATGCTGATGAGTGCTGAGGCAGCAACGGTGCCGGGAAGAACGCGGCTGTGGGAGCCTCCCAAGTGCGCCTCTCTCCACGGGAAGGTGATTCTGTGCCCATCAGTAGGAGTCGACCTATGCGATTCGTTTAGGACATCCGCTCTACTTGTTTATTGTTTGGCTTTCACTTTCAAACTCAGCTTCCAGAATAAAGCATGTAAAGTGGAGTTTGCTTATATTTTCTCATCATCTTCAGAGCATATTTTTATATCCGAAGCAACAGAAAACAGAAAGCAGAGAACCAGCCATAAAACATGCAGTAAAAAAGTAAAGGCGTGAAGGAGATAAAAGGAGTTTTATGCTTCTTGTGGTTGATTCATTTGGATGAAGTAATGCTTCATCCAAGGGGAGAAATAATCTCTGACTCTTCTCCAGGCAGAGATGAGATTTATGGATCAAACCAGCTCAGTGGATGTCATTGGTAATATTTTGACTTGAAGTTTGTGGTTATAGTAATTTGGCTTTTCTTGTAAGTAATTCCAGTTGTAATGGAACGCTGCTGTGGAGGTGACTTAGAAAAGTGAAGAACTTCTGTCAGAGTGAGTGATAATTAACCCCTCAGTATTCTGTTCCTTTGTCCTGTCTTTCAGATTAAGCTAAAATTTATACATGTTGACTTAGATTGCATTTAGTCTTGTTAGAAGACTCTTATTTTTCTTGTCATGAATGGTGAAAAATTATATAGCCTTGTTCATTTTAACTCAAGACAATGAGGCATTCGGCATTAAATCTTAAGAAGGGCATTAAGGAGAAAATAACTTGGAGTTGTCTATGTGGTTAATAAATGATTTAGAAAGCATATATTATACTGAAGATCTGAAAGCTTGGTATGTTTATTTTGGAAATCTGGGAGATATAAAATAGATGCCTTCAGACATTTTCTACACTCTCATGTAGAGGAGATATCAGTTAATGTCTATAAATTCAGTAAAAAGAGTAAGGGAGGTAGATTACAAATGAAAATACAGATGCTCTTTCTAATAAATTAAAGTACCAATATTGATGGGAAGTGGTTTTCTTTGTAAAAGAGTGAACTAATTGACATTATAAAATTTTAAAGGCAAACAGAATAAATTTCAGTGATATTCTTATTTTTTAAGTACTGGGCTATTGCAAAGCATAATGTATCCTAGACCTATTTTTGATCTTTTTCTCCTTTTTTCTCCATCCCAACCTTAGCCTTTAAAATTTTCTTCATAGTTTCATAAACAATTTTTTTTGTGGCACTGGCAATTGAACCTCAAATCTCATGTATGCGAAAAAGCAAACTACCACTGAATTACATTCCAGACCTCAAGCCTTTTTCATGCTGGTAAAGGACCCCTCTAGTTCTGTGGGCCTAGTAACATCACCCTTTCTTATCTAGAGAATGATACATTGCAGTCTTTAGGCCAAATTCAAAATATTATCTCCTCATGTTCGGCCCTCAAAGTAAGAATGGTTTTACATTTTTAAGGGTTAGAAAAACAAAGAACATTTTATCACATATGAAATTGATATGACATTCAAATGTCCACATCCATAAATAAAGTTTTATTAAAACATGGTTGTTGTAGCTTCTATCTAAATGTCCCCCCAAACCTCATGAGCTCATAGGTGGTGCTTTACTGAGGTGGGTGAAACTAGAGCATGTGGTAATGGGATTTAGGATGTGATATTTGTAATGACCCATGGTGCAATGCGAGGATGAAGGGTGTGAGTGGTACCCCTGGTAAGAGTGGGTAGTCTGGATAAAATGTAAGGAACAGAAGGACCACCGCTAGCATTGTTGCTTGCTGCTTGCTGCTTTTCTGTTTTCCACCTACCATGAACTGTTTTTCCCCTGGTGTACCCCTCTGCCATGCTACCTGAGCTGGAGACAGCTGATTATGGACTGAAACAAAGTGTGAGGTAATTAAAGATTTCTTCCTTTAACTTTGGGTGTTGGGTATTTTGTCTCAGCAGTGAGAAAAATGTAACTAAGACAACAGTCAACTGTATTAATTTATATATTTTCTGTAGCAGCTTTTATGCTACAACAGCAGAATAATCTTGACCAAAATCTATGTGGACACTATATCTAAAATATTCATCTGAAATTCTACTGGGAAAGATTTTAGTACCTTGTGTAGACCATTCAAACATGCTGTTTACTAGTTTCTGGTTGGAATCACATCACTTCTTTGTTGGCAGATATGGAAATGATACAGGTGGTCGGTGAGCCCACAGCTTGGGAATATTCCTTAGGTAGAAGTTTAAATCTGACTGACCCTAGATGTGCTCAGGCAAAGGCTCTATTGAAAAACAATTTTATCCGTGTCCTCAAACCTAATACTGATATGGCCTTCTCTCTAGTTACTCTGCTCAGGTCTCGGTCAGCCTTGAGTGGTTTCCTTTTATGCTGCAGAATAATGCAGTACCAAATTTATAAATAACAATGTGTTTTTGGATTTTAAAGTTTTGTCTCAAATGTGGCTCCTCTTATTACTAAACATAAGAATGAGGGAAAATTATTGAAACCTATATGAACCTGTATTTACCCATCTGTAACATGGAGGTAACATTGCTACCCATGATTACAGGCTGCTGACAACTGACTGGGTGAACATAACCCTTGCGAAGTGTTTAGTGTAGAACCTCATACATAACAAAGGTTCATAAATATTAGTCATTGTGTGAATATTAGTTTCATCAAGTTGTGATTTTAGATGATGTCTTGCTTCTTATTTTCCTCTGCACTGAGAAACAGCTTACATACATTTATTTATTCATTTATTTTTACATCGACTTTCATAATAACCTACTAAATATAAGTCCACCCCTAATGTTAACCTTCTAACTAATATTATAACTTACTGAGGCATTAAAGTCTCTCAAGCATAATTCTATTGATGATATTATGTGATGTAACTACTCTGTTTCCTACAGAATACATACCAAATTGTGAAATAACATGTACTGCTCTCCTGCACAGTTTTATCTTTCTAGTTTTCCTTTTCTGCACTTACTGCTGAAACTCACTGAACTGGTTAATCCACCAAGACTTTTCATCTCTATACAACTATTAGATGAGGCATTTGGCACTGGAAGTTCACTGCTGATGTTCAATATTATCTGCCGCAAACACAGATGCCTCAACCAGACACCCTTGCATGCATATCGGAAGTAAACTTTCCTTTCTTTTTATGAACGCATATAACATTTTACCTGAATGCTAAGTGACAATGTCTGTGCTGTATTTGTTTACTTTTTGCTTAAGTCCTCTCTATTTTAGATATTTACTTCCTTCACAGCATTTCTTTTTTTTTTTTTTTTAATGTGGAATGTTTCACTAATTTGTGTATCATCCTTGCTAGGGGCCACCCTAATCTCTGTATCTTTTCAATTTTAGCATATGTGCTGCCAAGCAGAGTATCTTCATAACGTAGCTTAGCGTTCTTTGAATTGCTCTTAGCGATGTCTTCTACTGAAGTACCCCTGAAGCAATGAGACAATATTAGCTATATGGATATGGACCCAATTTTCAGCTCTGTGGATAAAATGGTCCCCACAGTATTTAGAATTATTTAGTAGGGAAAATATCATCCAATAAGTTGTTATACAAGGGGAAAAACACAGGGTTTTCTTTTTAAAATTTTCATTAGTAGCTGTTGATAGTAGATAATGATAACATTCATGACAGGGAGTTTGTCCATGCACGTAACACACCTTGATTCTTTTTCCTCCCTGTGCGTTTCTCCTTCCTCCTGCATTTTCCCCTTCCATCTTGACAAGTCTTTTCAGTATCATACCATAAAAGTTTTCTAGGAATTTTATAATTTATAAAGATATAACTTACGACTTTTTAGAAATACGTGTGTTTGAGAACACATGAAGAGCTACTTGGTAGACTAGGGTAAGGAAAAACTACACATAACCACACCTGCTTCTGCTCTTGCTGATCTTAACATTTTCATTGGAAGAAAAGATTGAAATAATGAAATAGAGAAATATAAGTTTTGATCAGATTCTAGTTGTGACTAGTAACAGTCAGAAATAATAAGAGCAGGAGAAAAAGAATGCAAATGTGATAAAAGGCACCACAGGATGTTGTCAAGGAAGATATCAATATGGTTCTAAGATTCTTTTTGGCTTTGGTTCCTAATATTCCTAGGCCACATCTTGCAATGTTTTACTTTTCTGCACAGTGACGGATTTGGTCTGTAGTGTGCTGATCATACTCACCTTGATCCACATGCTCATACTACGTGTAGACCAAAGTGGAGCCCATGTGCACAGTGTTTTAGGACACCTGCCATGTGGCTTTACTTCGTGTCTTTTCCATCTCATATCTGGAGATAATATTTGGGGTCAAAAAGGTCTTGTCCTTGTCATAGAAAGTAAACTAGGCAAACACTGAACAGGAAGACAATTGTTGTAAGATAATTCACATTTTAATTACTCTACTAGATACTACATTAATAACTCATTTGGGTTGATTTTCACACATGTAAAGATTTTTAAATTGAGAAGGAAATAGCATGCTTTACATGAAGAGTCTGATCTTTCATGTTTCTTAATACTGTTAAATTTTAGAGCTAATCGTAAAACTACAATTTAAAGGAGTCATCTCTAACAAATTTAGGTCAAGAATATTAATTGCATTTTTTCCACTTTGAGGTATATATGTCTCTATCTTTTTAAGAATCTTATTGTATTTGAACTTAACTATAGGAATCAGAAAAAAATGTAGAATTAGTGTGTGGATATTATTATTTCTACCGTCCTGTAAAATAATCAGATTTTTTAAACGTAGGAAAATACAGGAAAGCTTCCGTTTTCTTTTATAAAGCTTAATTCTGTAATGCTTTTTGTAAAACAATAGTTTATTCCTGCACTTTGATGAAAAGAGAGAAACTTTCTCTGATGTGCAGTTTGCGCTTGCATTTTCTATCTAATCAGGCAAACAATTTTAATTAATTCAGACAATTGCCTCTATGTGCCTGTGCCCTTTAGGGACTCTTTCATTACAAATGCAAATGTGTTCCTAAAATAATGAGAATATCATTATCCTGCTTTATTCATCGAGGTGGTTGGGAAAAGAGTAAAAAATCATTTGGTGGTGAGGTAATATTTAATATACAGTAATGGAATTAACTTCGCTATGTCTGGGCTTCATTGTCTTGCTCATCTTCAAACAGTGCTGCCTGTGCAAAATATTGATGGTGATGAGAGTGAGGACGTCAAGGAAAGATTAACTCAGAATCTGATTTCGCATTGTGGGTGTGTAGAATGAGGCTTCTTTTTCGTTACACTCACCAGTGAATATCTACCTGTTAGCCTAAGAACATGGATTACAGAAGATGCTAAAAAAGTATAAAAATTTGAACAAAGAAATTTGATGTTTAAATTTTAAATAGCTTTGTAATTATAAAATATGGATCATCCTACATTTACTATACTTGAATAAAAGATCTATGCTATGAATGAATAGTTATTTTATTCAGAAGCTGATCACAACAACTTTGAGAATGCTTGGTGAAATTGTCTGTCACAAGACAACTTTATCATGCTTGAATATAATATTTTCACCTTATTTATTCATTTATTTATTCACTAAAAATTTCTAATGCACCTATCATGTACCAGTGGTGGAAAACACATAGAAACTAGTCAGCTATGTTTGCATTAGAACCATAATGTCCATAACAATTATACGATGGAAGAATTCTAAGTATTTAGGCATAGGCAGCAGAGTGTACAAGGTACAGAGGCTGAAAAGAGCGTGCGCCATTTGAAGAACTGTTACTAAATGATTGACACCTGAATATCAATTAGAAATGTTGCCACAGGAGTAGATGAGTGTCACTGAGGGCCCCGTATATGGAACTTTGATTTTGTTCTACAGCAACAGAAGAACTTATCGATTAAATGTGGAAAATCATGGCGAAAAAATTTTACTGCCAAATAAGTTTCAATAGTGCAAGAAACTATTTCCTCTAAATCTCTTTCCTCAACGTGTCTGTCTTAATTGCTTTCTCATTACTGGGGGAAAAATATCCGACACTCCCAAGTTAAAGGAAGGGAGGTCTATTTTGGCTTAGAGTTTGTAGAGGTTTCAGTCCATAGGTAGCTGGCACCAAGGCAGGGCATTGTGGCAAAGGGGTATGGAAGGCAGGAAGAGGAACTCATGGCAAGGCAGCAGGAAGGAGTGGGATTTCTTTCTTCTTTCCCTTTTTATCCCATCCAGGGTATAAGTCTATTGGTTGGTGTCCACCATTCCCAGGGTGGGTCTTCCTTCTTCATTAGACCAATCATCCACACCCAGAACTATGCTAAACCAATCAGCGGGCTATCCCAGTATCACACATCCATGGTTCAGCCACTCCCCCAAACCCTGCCTATGAGCAGATGAGGCTTTTGGGGGACATCTACTTGTTAGCTGTAAAGAAATCTCATAAAACAATTGACATTAATCAACATTCCAAGGCAAACATATCATCTAGTTCCTAACAGTGACCTCTATCCTCTATTCTTTACGTCTGACCCATCACCACACTCCTGAATTTCTACAATAAGTCTGTACTTGGTTCTCTAAAGAAGAGCAAATTAAGCTTCAGGCTACAGTTTCATGCTACAGCTAGACTACATTTTTAAAAGCACCTCTTTCATCCAGAACCACAGCTCAACATCCTCCATCTCAGATCTAAATGTCTTTGTGTTTATGACCCATGACACTCTCTTTGGAGTTAATGCTCTTCCCAGGCTCATCAGCTAGCATTCCCTGTCAGACTCAATGCTTCTTAAATCTCTCACATTTTTTTTAGCACTATTTGTTCTGAATAAACATCACCATATTCCCCTTCAATCTCTACACTTACAGTGGTTTTCAATTCACAGTTTAACCTCTTTCGCCAGGCACACTTTTTAGACTCCCCTCAAATAATGTGTACTACATGAAACTCTCTCTCACCCCCAAACAGAGCTCATCTAGAGAACCCACAAAGTGTTCTTTAACATGTTACATTGAGGTTTGTATATCTCTCTCTCCTAAGCAGTATGTAGACTTTAACAGTGCAAAGTTCAGACTCTGTAGCGTCCCCAGTTCCTGGTGTAGTACTGCATAAATATGAATAAAATATATAGCACATTCAAATTAAATCTTCCCTGCATTCCTCTTTTACAACTCCATGAAGTGCTATTATTGTATTTGTAGAAAATGAAGCTTAGAGATTTGTTGCAGTGCTGATAATTGGCTGGCCTAGAATTGAAATCAGACCAGGGTTTAGGATTAAACAACCCAAAGTTCACAAAACTCAACACAGTTTTCCCTGTAAACAAATAAAATTCATCCAAATGATTAATGTGCATATATTTCAAGCAACAAATTTCTTGTTTCTATTTTCTTTGTTTTTATTTTTAAGTGAATTAAGCTGTTTTCATTATTTGACACCATGCCCATAGTCTTATTGAGGAGCAAAGATTAAATTTAGATACTATCCATAAAGAATAGAGATATTCTTAATAAATTCATGAACTGGAGGCCTATTTTAATAAATCAGGTCTTAGATAAATTAAGACCCTTCTTGAGGTTATTACCACTCTTTATTCAAAGATGTGATCTCTTCAAATCACACATAGTTCCTACTTTCTCATAAAATATACTGAAGTGCTGAGTGAGAGGTTTCATATATAATGTATATGATTATATAGTCATATAATATATTTTATGTATTATGTAATATATTATGTATTCATACTCATCCCGCAACTTATGAATGAGTCCTATCCCAGGAGAATGTTCATATGTCAGATTCATTTGTAAGTCTAACAAAGTGAGTCTTACACATCTTTGACACAATGTGCAATGTCAAGCGTAATCATGCATAAGAATACAGTAGTACCTGACTCTACCATACTGGTGTACACTATCACACTGTACAGTAAGCACACAGCAGCATAACTGTGACAATGTGCATTAGATACATGAGCTACCTCTGTGATTGTTGGGAATGATAAATGTTCATAATGAAAGACCTGTTTGTATCTGTGAAAGTTCACACCTTGAATGTTCCTAAGTCAGGGATGTTTTTCCAAATGTATTTGTATTAAATAATTATCATAAAATGAAAAGAATCTAGTGATTGAGTATTATTATTGTGTCTTGGACATCAAGAATTGTAAAAATAATATTTCTCATTTGAGTAAGGCAGAGTACAGGGACCACGATGAAGGATGGGCAGGGGACAAATGGGTGGATCTCTTGCAAGTGCACAAGGGTCCAATAGGTGAGAAAGGAGAGTGAGGGAGAAGAGAAGAGGGGTAGAATAAAGGTGGGTCGTGAACAGGAACTTAGTGGTCTGAATGAATGTAAACATTCTATTTTTAAAATGCGATCAGTTGGCTGCAGGGAGGTGAAAGGGAAGGGTATTAAAAAATGAATCAAGCTGTATTACATTCATGTGCCCACTCCCCAAGATGACTGTAAACTGTATGTACTGCAAACATGTACTGATCTATATATATATTTTTTTAATTTAAAAACTCCACACATGAAGAAAAAAGGGAGTTATCTTTCTTTGAAATAGTTACCCAGTCGCAACCATGGAGTTTGACTTTGAATATGGGACAACATTTTTTGTTCTGTTTCTTCAAGTTAATGGGTTCCAAATCCTAGAAATACAAAATTTTAGCAGAATAAACAAAAAATCAGCACTGGCTATGTGTCTGTATTGCTTATTATTGCCTTGTTCAGGAATAGAGGGAACAGAAAAATCTTTTACTTGATCTCTGTCTTTTGGTAAATCAGTATGTCTGGTTCATTGCTATTATGAACAACATCAGGTCCAGCAAACCAAAAGGAAAATTCTCCAACTCTGGCAACATCATAAAACACTCTGGCAATGGTTGTGGATCCGAGTGGTACTTTTAAAGACATCAGCCCTATAAATAATTTAATAATAGCCCAATTATTGTCAATCTTTATACATATCAAAGATTTGGGCTGATTTAAAAAAGTTCTTTTAAAGCAACTTGAACTTTCAAACCAGAAAGGAACGACTACAACAAAGTAGAAAACAAGTCTGCAAAGAGCTACTGTACAAGATAACATTTTTCACAGCAGAAAAAGAAGAAAGTGAAATGTTAAATGTGAAAGGTAAAACATGGTGAGACTGTCAACACAATGAAAATAGAATCACCATCATGATCCAGAAATTCTACTTGTAAGCATACATCTAAAGGTGCCACAGTTTATATCTACAAATCGCTCCACAGCCTCATGTACTCATGGATGGTGCTTTGGGGAGGTGATTATATGGCGTCACTCACATCAGCGGACTCACCTGCATTAGGTTTGTCACTTAATGTGCTGTTAGGAGGTGAAGCCTGCTGAAAGGATGTGGGTCGCGGGCAGCATGGCCTGAAAGGACCTATCTCCAGCCCTCTTCCTTTGTCTCCAGTTCCTGCCACCATGCCGTGAGCTGTTTCTCCTCTCCCATGCCTCACTGCCTTGGAACCAGCTGAGTATGGACCAAAACCTCTACAAACTGTGAGCCCAGATAAACCTTTCCTCTTTTAAACTGTGGATGTCAGGTAATGTGCCTCAGCAATGATGAAAGAAATTATGATAAAAAGGAAATACAATTGTTATAGTTATGTTCACACGAATGTAATATTCACAATAGCTAAAACATTAAATAAAGCAACTCAAGCATCCATGGACCAGTGAATTAATAAGCAAACTGTAATGCATACATGTAATAGAATGTTATTTCCTTTCCAAAAAGGAAGGGAATTTGGACCTGTGCTATGAAGTCCACGAAACTTAAGAACATTACGCTAAGAGAAATAAACTAGTCACAAAAATAAAAAATACTAAATGATTCCATTTATATGATACACTAAGTAATACACAGCAATAGAAAGTACAATGGTGCTTTCCAGGAGCAAGGAGTGGGGCAATGGGAAGTTTATGTCTAACTAGTTCATGTTAATAAAGTTGAAACTTTTATTTCTTACAAGATGAAAAGAGCCAGATGGAGAATGGCAATGGCTTCCTGATATTATAAAAGTATTGAATACCTCTGAGCTGGACACTTCATAATGATTAAGGTGAAAAATTCTACACTATGTATAGTTTATTAGAATTTTAAAAAGCAACAAAGACCCCAGTGAATACTTTAACTAATATCATTAGACTTTTGAGGATTAATCTGAATGTCTTTTTTCCATCTTCGGTTTGGCTTATGTCATTAATATTAGTGTTACATGTTATTATCATAAATGTTACATTAAAATTTAGAAACAAAAAGTTCACCAGTAATGATAAATTACTCCCATATATATTTTGTTCTTCAGAAACATTTTTTATAGTGCTTAAGATTTACAAGGCATGAAATCAAGATACTGATAAAATGTGTTATAGTAATGATGTAAAAACCATACAGACATAAGAACATAATGTTCCTTGAGGGTAAGAAAAACCCCTCTAATTTAAATTAATGATTAAATAATTATCAATAAAATAAATGAAGTTTATCATTTTATTCAACAATTATGGCTATAAAACACACTACTACTTGTTTTTGTGATATCTAGCTTTTTAGATATATCTATTGAAACCAACTAAATAAAACACATACATTTACAAAACCACACACAGTCTTTTAATCAAACTTTAAAAGAATATGATGAAGTAAAGCCCATATATTTACACTTTTTTATCCTCAAAAAGAGCTCTTCACAGTGATTTTAAAATCACAGTGATTTTTAAAAAGGTTTCAACCCAAGAAAAACACTCAGTGATAGAAAAAGTTAACTCAAACAAGAAGCCACTTCAGTTTCACTTGCTGCTTCTCAACTTCTCTGTGATTTAAAAACCTATTGATTTGGCATTCATCTGCATCAAATTCCGCTTGCTTCAGGAATCTGACATTGCTACTGAGTTTGCCCACTTAGTAAAAATCTCAAATACGCTCTCCTAATGCAATTCGCTTGATGACCCGTTTTTGTTCCATCTACTTGGGCTACAGTATATTAAGATTCTACTGAAATGAAATATGAGGAAAATGCAAATGCAGAGAACCATATGGTGTCCAATATAGGTAATATCTATGTGAATATTGGATTGACCTTCTTTGGGATCAATATTTTTTTTCCTAGACAGCCTGAAATAGTTAGTTCAATTTGTAGAATTGACAGTTCAGTAATTGAGAAAAACCTGGCCAAAACAGCAGGTAATTATGTTATTTGTTGTTTTTAGTTGCGTTAAAGACAAATATTTAAAGTCAGTTATTTTATTTTCTAGCACATTTTGAACGGATTAAATGTTAAATTATTATAGTCGAGATAGAGGAAAATATTTGGGTTTCTTGCCGAGCTACGATGTGCTGCGCGCTAAGTGCTTGTGCTGTATTTCCAGCACATATTTGTATATCACTTGCTACTTGGGAGGAAAGAGGAAAACACACTAAAAGGAAAATGACCGGAGAAGGAAACTAATGCACAGTATCTAAGCATCACAACAGGCACAAGAGTTTCAGTCTGTGCTTAGAGAGCACTTCCGAACACTGAGACCCCTGCCACCTCGGTCACCTGTGACCTTCCCGGGTATGATCCATCAGCACTTTCCTCCTTGACAGTGTGGGGAGAGGGGAGCATACTGGACATCCGTCAAGGTAAGAGGGAGTCATAGCATTGACCTCTATTGGAGTAACTTGCCTTTCACTTGCTATAACTAAACTGCAAATCCTTTGTTCTTAATTTACCAATTTGAAATTCATGAGCTTCGCAACATGTTCACATCAGGACAAATAAGCCCCCTGCTGCTGAAATCACTTGCATAATTTATATCTTTCAAAACTGGAACTGCATGATTGCCTCCTCTGAAATTACAATGGAGTCAAGTCTTTCACCTCAAGTCTTTAATTTTTCTTGATTTTAAGGCATTTTTAAGTTTCCAGTGGGTTTATTTGAATGCCTTGAGAGGCCTCAGCCATCTATTCCTAACCATATAATAGTTTTGAAGCATATCCACAGGCAGATTATGTTCAAAGTTGAAGTCACATTGTTTCAAATTTTAGTTATATATTGATTTCTATTTAGCAGTTGAATACTATTTTTAAATGAATATTATCAATAATAGTAGAATATCTATATTTGATGCTAAGCTTTGTCATTCTCTTTGCCATACTCCCATGGTGTCATATATATATTTCTACCCTAACAATTACCCTATTATTGAAATGACCTATTTGTGAATGCTTTTCTAATTGGACCACAGGTCCTTGAAGGGCTGAGTACATTTTAATTATCTGTGTATTACTATTGTGCATATTCTATATGGAATATATTATTTACTCAATGGTTGGTTGGCTTATTTATCAAGTTTTTATTTGTATATCAAAACAGATAGGTATCTCTTCTTTTTTCTTACTAGCGCTAAGGCTCAAACCCAGGGGATTGCGGATGCTAGACAAACACCCCTACTTATGCCCCCAGATAGATACCTGTTTTTCATGTTGTCATTATGTACAGAAAGTAGTAGTGTAGATGTTATTTCACAACCTAATTATATTTACTTTAGTCACTTTCAGGTGCATGTGACATCAGTGAAACGTGGCATCTGACATCTCTACACTGACAGTGAGGAGCAGTTCAGTGAAGATGCACTTTGCTCTGTTTACATAGTGGCTTCTTTCACCAAGACCATTTGCCATCTTTTGAGGCACATGGAGTGAATATGACTTACTTTACTTGCTAGCCTTTCATGTATTTGAAGGCAGCCACATTTCCGCCTTTGTCTCAACTTCAGGTTAAATGTCTTCATGCTTTTTCGATTATAAAATGATTTCTAGACCTCCCATACTCCTGTCAGTACTTTTCCTCAGTAATTCATCTTAATGTAATATTCACGCTTTTGATTAACACACTAAATAGCTGAAGGAAAAAAATTAGAAAGTAGAAAAGAGAGCATCAAACTTTCTAGTCATCCCTCCATGTATTCTAGTTTTTTCTTCTGTTTAAAAATATATGTAAGGTTTATCCATTGATATCTTCAAAGTGTAAATATATGAACCCATATACAGATAACCACTGTTGAGACCATATCACCTTGTCTATTGATTAGTTGTGATTGTACTATTTTTTATGCTAATTGGTGTCTGTTTGTCAATATGTTTTTGTACTTTTATTTTTTTAAAATAAATAAAAATAAAAATAAAAATAAAAATATATGTAAGGGCTAGGGGATGTTGTTTGGTGGTATAGTGCTTGCCTAGCATGTGCGAGTTCCTGAGTTCAATCCCCAGGGCTGTTAAATGTGCCTTAAAATGTGAAATAATTTTTTCTTAAGTCTCATCTAAAAAGTAACCATGATTGAAAGTTCAAGTAGTAATTTTCGTAATGTCATTTGTTATTTAAACACACTCAAGTACACATATGAATACACACACAGAGATGTGTGTTTTTGACTTTTTGTCTCCTTCAAAGAAAATAAGGATCCTGTTTCAGTGTTGCTATGCCAAGTTCCCCCAAGAAAACCATCACGTGTCAATGTTCTCTTTTGGCTACACTTAACATTGAATCTCTTGAAATTTTATCCTTATGGCTAAATATAAATTCAGATATAATTAATTGTTAAAAGTATTTAATAGATTACAGGCATGGTATGCAGTACTTAAAATCATTTTAATTCTCAAGGCAATATATCAGCATCCAGTATTTCAATTTTTGCATGTAAAAAAATTTGGAAAGGTGAGATGAATTGCTCAAAATATTTGCAAATCTATGTATCTATTTGCTTATTCATTCTTCAATTTAATTCACAGGTATTTCAGACCATTTTTAGGTTACATAAGTACAATATAGCTGAAATATGAAAATGATAGAAAGTACAAGAAAAAAATACTTAAAACTGAGAGTATGAAATGAAGACCAGAATAAAAAAATCAAAAATAAATTAAGAAGCCATGTATTCATTACCATGACAGCAGATACAGTATGGATATACCTAGCCATCAGTGATACAATGATCAGTTATTAAGTGCCTAAATCAGGAAGAGTTTTAAAAATCCAAATTCTTTTTAAAAATACATATGAACTTGATATTATGAATGAAGATTTTCTGCTAAATGTCTTATTAAAAGGGATGAAGGGGAACATGTGGAAATTCCTATTTTCACATAGTATATAATTATAAATTTGAAGAATTTTATTTATAGTGCCTCTTGATAAGGCCAATGTCCTGACAACAAAGTCTAAATCATCACAGTTTCAGGGGGGCTGGGGATATAGCTCAGTGGAATAAGTGCTTGCTTAGCAAGCACAGGGTCCTGAGTTCGATCCCCAGTACTACAAAAAAAAAATAAATAAATAAAATAAAACCCCAAAAAACCTAAATCATCACAGTTTCTCTAGAAAACCAAAAATTATGTGTTCCACTATACATGGCTCAATTTGTCTATTGTATGGGTAAAGCTGAGAACATTTGTAGGAATAAATGTTTCTGAGTCTTTGCGGTAACCACCCGTATATAGATAGTCGCAGAGTACAAGGTGGTTAAAAGTCGTATGTCAGTGTGAGGATGGCTATTCTCTTTGGGATTTAAGCATAAACCAAAGACTTAGGAGTTGAATTATTACAAATCTCATCTCATTCTAACTGTGTTATTCTGTCTGTTAGTGTGGACTTCTTCCTACAGAGTATGGAGGGCTAATTATTTGAGTTGATCTGGTGACGATGCCACTGTTAATGTCACCTAAGCTTACTGTGATGGTTAAGTATGTTCCCCCTAAATGACTCTTACTCTGTTTAATCTCTGCTTATTCTCTCAAATTTTATCTTCTATTCTCTCAAACCTTATCTTCCAAGAAAGAAGAAAAAATGGCACCGTTTCCCATTACAAATTTCTCAGAAACTAAGAAAACAGTAATAATAAACTATCATAACATATGACAAAAGCAGACATTCCTGAGATCACACAAAAAAGAGGGTACATCGAGCAGTAAAGAAGCTGCTCCAGTATTCTGCTGATCTAATTCATTTTTAACAGAAACGTTTACACGAGGTGTGCAGCAAGGACAGAGATGTGTTAGCTTTCCTGTATTAAAAATCTCCAGGGGCTGGGATGCGGCTCTGTGGGAGAGTGCTTTCCAACCATCTCCAAAGGCCTGACTTCCGTTTCCAGCACCAGGGAACAAAAAAGAATCTGTTTGTGACAGCAGCAGCAATTACCCTGCCAATCTATAAATCATTCTTTTCCTGTATGTAAAGTGAGATGCTTACTATTGACGGGAGACTCAAATCCTCCAGCAGCTGTTGTTGTTGGAAAAAAGTGGTCAAAATGGTTCACACTGCAGTTCCTTTTCCTTTCTATGGACAGCAATCCAGCAAGCCACCTCCCTCAGCTGGTCACAGGGAGAGTGATCATGAGCAGACTTATCCTGGAACGCGCTCACGCAGGAGGACTCAGTGGTGGTTACGGGGTCCAGAGAAGACATAGACTTTGTCTCCGTAGCTGGGCACTTACAGGGGCAGGGGTAACAGAACATGTAGCTACTAAGACTGAGCTAAGTAACTCATAATTTACACAAAAAGTCTCTTTTATTTGGAAGACGAGTGGATCATGGGAGCACTCTGCACAGGTAACTGCATATGCCGTTAGGAATAGGGCCTGGGCTGAGCTGGATCCACCCAGCTAGGGGGTGTGACCTGGAGATGCCTTCTTGTTCCCGGCCTCTCCCTTCTCTCCCTGCTTCCTTGCCACCATGGGTTGATCGGTTTTCCTGCACTGTACCTCTCTACTCCGCCATTTCTACCTTGCAGTCAGCAATGGGGAGAATTCTTTCAAACATGAGACAAAATAAATCTCTCCTTAAAGTTCTGTGTTCTGGGTATTTTTATCCCAGCACTGAGACCATGACTAAGTCAGCACTAAAGCCACATAGCAGAAATTACTTACAGGCGATTGGCCATTGAGATCAGGAATTCCTACTAACAGGCAGGCAATTCAGTCATCTAATTCCAAACAACTAAATTTGAAAAATCAAATACTCTGCTCCATAAAATGGGAAAACTGAAAAAATATTTTTAAAGTAAAGTTTTGATGTATATGCACAGGTTTATTCAAGTTCACAAGGTATAAGAATTTTGAATAAGAAAAAGAATAAATGTAAACTCCTTGGCTTGTACTCCAGCTATGGGAGGTAGACATAAGACCCATACAATTTTGAGCCCCACCTGCACTATTTAGAATTTTAGAGAGAATCTGTCTCAAAAAGAAAATTAAAAAATAAATAAATAAAAAGGGGAATGTAGCTCAGTGCGAAGGTCCTTTCTCAGTCCCTAGTACCAACACCAAAGAAGGAAAGGAAGGAAGGAAAGAAGGAAAGGAAGGAGGTGAAGAAAGAAAAAAAGAAGGAGAAAGAAACTTGAACATTTAAAACTGAAGTCAAATCATTTTGTGCTTTCTGCTAGCTTAAATTTTTTTTATACATAGTGAAATTCCACTTGGTCTAATCGATGAAAACAGAAGAAAACAAATAGCTATATAGAAAGACTGACAGAAGATTTGAGCCCTAATCCTGTTTGAAAGAAGTACCTAATCCTTATTCTGATGATTGAATTTATGGCTATGGGCAAGTCATTTCATTTTCTGTACTTCAGCTTACAAGGCAAGTTCATATTAGGCTGCTTGCAAGGGCTTTTTAAGGGTGTGTGTTTATCACACTGTTGGAGAAGAACCACATTTTCTTTAAAGATGATTTTTATTTTACTCACATTCTCAATTTTATGTCCCAAATATATACATTGATAGTTTTCCTTAAATTATTCAGTCAATGGGGTTACCTATTCCCACTAACATTTAACTTTAAAGAATGTGATTGTTAAAGCTTAAGAAATCAAGAAGATTGAGATCACTTGAATCTTCCTGCAGTGAATAATCAAGCTTTATTATTTACTCTAGCTTTATCCCTTGTCCTTTCAGTATTCGCATTTTAAAATATTTCCATCTTTAAAGAATCCATTGAGCTATATTACCCACATAAATAAGAATGAGAAACTATGCATAATTAATAATTTTTATTGAACATTTTATTGTATGTACATCAGTGTGTATGATGATGCTTGTTTTACCCTTTTCCAGCTATTGAAAGATACAGAACACATCATTCATAAAATTCAAGTATTCATGGAAATATTTTGCAAACTGAGGAACGCTTCTACTCACTGTGGTTTCATCTTAGACTCCTCTGTTCTCAATATATTGAAGTCATTGAAACATGTATGTGTTGGACTGGGCTGTGTGTAAAATTTAGGAAAACATCTTTGAAAAAATGGGTACTTAGAAATTTAACTTTAAATGAAAAATAAGCATGTTTTAGCAGTCAAAATATGCATTTTATATAATTTTAAAGTAGATAATTGGCTGGAAACTTAACCAGACAAAATGTTTATGCATATATGAAAATTTCACACTAACCTCATTAACATGTACAATTAAAATATATTAAAATAATAAGTGAAATGAAAACTGTATTGGGTTGTAACTATAAAATATTAGAGCTCTTTTCTACCAGCAAACCATATTTATGTAACAAAAATCAGTGGTCATATTAATTCAAGCAATAATTTATCACATATTCATGCATGGTACATGAGAAACACAAGCAATACTGATGTATGGCTCCCCTTCTAGGAGTTTCCAAGATCACCAAATGCAAAGAGAAAGGTGAGGAAATATGAAGTGCCAAGCAGTGCTGTATTGTGTTAATCATATACCTTAGCTATTGTGGGCTGATCAGATCCGCAATCTCCCAAAAGAGTGTACCATGAAAGCTAAATAAAAAGAGGCAAATGGAATAATTTCAGGGCTCCAGGAGGATCAAAGCCCTCTGACAGAACTCAAGATTCTCTTAGGGCTAAGATCAAGACCTTCTCTGGGAGACCCATATTTATTTGATTATCAGAAGAAGGGAGGGGAGTACTGAAGAAGGGCAAAATCATTCAAGGACTTCTCCAAGTAAAGTGTTAAATTAATCCACGGAACATTGAGATGCCTGAGGCTACAGTCTTTAGCTAGTTGAGATCGAATCCAGTTGTCCTTGGCTGTGATCTTGTCTTATCCTTTGAGGCTTTCCAGTTTCATCCACCACTACAGGGTTTAGTAGGGTTAGTGACTCACAGAGCTTCACTTACCATGAGTCTGCCATTTCCAGACAAGGAACCTATGCTTTGGACAGATTCAGAAGTGAACATGAAAAGGCAAATGATTAATTTAAATTGTGCTTAGATCTGCTTTTAGTGGTCTCCTTCAGTGTTCCAAGCAATGATTGGAATTTAAAGGAAGATAAATATATTTCTAAGCAGAGCAAACTTTCATGGAGTAGGGGGAAAAAAGTAAGATTTCCACAGGCAGAGAGGATGGCTCCTGTTTTCTACTTAGAACCAACATGGGTGAAGTTGTGGAGATGTGGTTACATTTTACATACATGGAGAAAACAAGTAAAATTTGAGTGGTCAGTGATTTTCCTGAGAAGATCCCCAGAGTGGTAGATAGTCACCAGAGAAGTAATCAAGACAACATCATGTGAAGTATTGGCATCATCATTGGAAATTTATTCTTTAAAATCCAACAGATAAAGGTTTTCCAAAGGGAAATGTTCTGATTCAACTTGTATTTTAGGTAAATAATATACTGTCTCTTTGTATAAGCATTTAAGAAAATGAAATGATAAATTGCAAAAGGACAAACAAGTACTTGAAAATTAGATTAATTTTTATATTAAATGTTTCAGGTATTTATTTTTAAAATATAGGAGAATTTCTCAATTTAAAAATTTGAGTTTTTGAAAGTTTAGAAACCTGTATGTTTTAGATTAGAGGATGAATACATTAAAGGTTTTCTTGGAAAACTAAGCATTGCCATATAATTTTCCAGAAGGAAATTATAACATTGAAAAAGCAGTACTAAGCTGCTAATAACCTCATCTCCATTAAAACAACATAAAGTCAGAATAATTGAAAAATTTATGTTTTAAAAGTATCAGAGAGCTGTGAAAATAAAGATTAAATGGAAGAGAATTCCATTTATTTCTTTACCTAAAATCACTCACAGATTACAGTCTTGGGTTAGAACTGGACTTGCCCAAACAGAGGACTATTTTTGCTTTTTGTTGGGCAGAGAGTAAAAAAAGAAATGGACCTCTAAAAAGTCTGAATTTTCCCCCACACATTTGTTAAAAACTAGTTCATACAGGATAGAAGGAGCTTCAAGACTTGGAGTTTCCCATTTTCTCTCAATACTTAGAAAACCCACTCCTGTATCAGAAATTGTGCTTGCTTTGAACGTAGGACTAAATATCTTTTCAAACTATTTACCAAAGGAGGTAAACACATGTCTTGGTTAGTTTTCTCTTATTGCTGAGACAAAATACCCAACACCCAAAGTTAAGGAAGGAAAAGTTTATTTAGCTTACAGTTTGTGGAGGTTTCAGTCCATACTTGGCTGGCTCAGAGGCAGAGTGACACATGGCAGAGGGCAAATGTTCATGGCAGCAGAGCACAGCAAAAACAACCACAGCAAAAGGGAGGAATGACTGCAAGCAGCCTCTTTCCTTCCCTTCCCTTGTAAACAGGCCACCCCCACCCAGGGGGCGTGTAGCTCTCACACAGTCTCCATGCCCTCCTCTTCCACAGGCTCAGGATGTATATAAAGCAAGCACCTTGGCTTCCTGCTGAGTCACTCAGCCAAACCTCTAGGCTACCCAAGTTGACACCGTGTATCAACCATGACAACATATTTTGCAAAGGTGGTAAAGGAGGCCGGTAAAACGAGGAGTAGAGCTCACTATCTCTGAAACAATGATTAAAGCTCCCACACACAGTCTGTGTTATGACTTTGAGACAGATAGGTTCTTTTTTTTTTAAAGAGAAAAAATAAAACAAAATTTCAAGCAAGATAATAGAAGAATGGCAATGGTTAATGCATTGTGTATTGTTACCTTTAAATCAGTTACTCAGAGTATAACATATTGGCATTTAATTGTCCAAACAATTTGAGCTCAAATCTTTCATTTCAATGAACTAAGACAAATTAGTAGTGTATCTACGCTAACTAAACAGGCTCTCTCCAAAAGCATGGAAAGAGCAACAAGAAAGCTACTGCTTGTGTTCTCAGATGTTTACTGAAGCTACCTAAAAGAAGAAAAGAGGAGAATTTCCCTGTCCTATTTTTGGCATGTGTATCTACTTCTTTGGGCAAACAAGAAGTAACAGAGGTGGCTCATGTAGTAACCGTATGTCTAATTTTCTAAGAAATTCCAAATTTGTTTTTGCAAAGTGCCTGTGTAATTTATACCCATATTAGTAATACATGAAATTTTTAGCTGTTCTGCATCTTTGTCTCTACTTGTTATTATTATTGTCAAATTTTAGCCATTCTCATGGGGTATCTCATTGTGGTCTTTGCATCTCTCTGAAAGTAATGATGTTGACTATCTTGTTACATAGTTATATGCCACTGTGATATCTTTTATGAAGTATCTGTATATAACTGCTACACGTTTTTTTATTTTATTTTATTTTTATTGAGTGGTAATGTAGGAGCTAATATTCTGGACTATTATTTTATCAGATATATGTTCAGAAAATATTTTTTGTTATTCCAATCTGTTGCTTATTTTCTAATCAGAAAATACCTCTTAACAGAGTTTTAAAAGATATTTTTAATTTTCATTAACTTAATGTTTATTTTTATAGTTCTTGTTTTTGTGAGTCATCTAAATAATATATCATTAGAATACTGAAAAGGCAATAGTTGAAATACATCTTCCTAATACATGACTCACAGTCAGACACATTAAAGGTTCATAAAAATCACAAAGAAGTTGACCTATTAGAAAAGTGCTCATATATGTTAACAAAAATTTAAAAAATTATGACGGAAGAGTGACTAGAAAGTGAGTTGCCTGCTGACCCTGCTTCTCAAGGGTATTTTGTTGAGCAAAGACACGAGCTAGGCAGACTTAAGGAGGGATAGCATTATAACCAATCAATAAGATTACAAGTAGTTGCTTAGGTAATATTAATCCAATATTGCCATTGATCCAGTGGCAAATCGTAGGATGAGTGTGAGGTGGGACAAAAGTATGATCAACCGATAAGATTACACCAAATGTAGTCGCTAGGGTAATATTGATTAAATAAGGATCAAATGGGAGAACAAGTCAAGTAGCAATGCACATGGGACTGACAGGACTGTTTTAGGTACCCAGAACTGAACTCACGATGCTGTGCTTGCCAGACAGGAACAGAGCCACTGAGCTATATTCCCAGCCCAAGGATGTTCTTGGTAGGAGTCTGTTAAGGTTTGGTCCTCCACGCCAAGGTGATTGACTCCTACTTAGACTATCACTCACTGCTTGTGGTCCCGCCTCCAATTTCTTCTGCATTGACCTCTTGAGGACGTGGCCCTGTCTGATGGCCTACAATATCTCTTTCTAACTTAGCTATCTACAATGGTCCCCTATGAAGAAAAGAAATTGTTTTCATTCTAGTAAATAATGATATAAATGGTTTATGACAATTTAAATTCATAAATTATTTTAAATATTCACTATTTTATTTTATTTTATTTTGTGGTACTGGGGATTGAACCCAGGGGCTTCACACTGAGCTACATCCCCATACATTTTTTTAATCATTTATTTTGAGTCAGGGTCTTTCTAAATTGTTAAGTTATATAGGCTGGGGTCAGCCTCACATTCCCTTTGCCTCCACTTCCCAGGGTTTGGGTTCACAACCCTGCGTTACAATAGAGCACTGTGCAGCCTTGAATTAGAATACAGCACTATTACTTACGTAATTTCAACACTTTAATTCTGCTTTCTCTTTCCTTAATCCTATTATTATTCCTAGAAAAAAAAATTAAAAGTCGTGTTTTATTACTATGGAAGAAACAACACATGCACGCAGGATGTGAGAAGAAATCAAATGCTATAGTTTACTTTCTTCACAGATTTATTTTGTATGGGGTGGAATCAGGAGGGGCAGTCGCAAGGCAAAGTTCCCATTCATCTAGGATCCGTATCTGCTGTTGACCTTGTTTTGCCTTACCATGGTGGGTTCTTTGTCTCCATCTGCTTACTGTTGCCATAATGGGGAAATTATATAGAAGATCTAGTCTAAGATCTTACCAAAAAGGGTGAGCAGAAGTTTTTCCCTTACTCAGAAAGCAAAAAAAAAAAAAGCAATTACTTTTTATTAAACCAGATGACATTCATTTTTCTATTTAAAAACACGTACCTTTTTTTCTAATCATATATTTTATAAATTTTACCTTATACAGTAACTGGTATCAATTAAAACAAGTTCTAAAACACATATGGTCTAAATAATTTTATGAAGCAAATGATATTCTGATTTCATCTGCACAAAAAATACAATTCTTACTAAAATCTATCTGCTTGCATAAGGCACACAATAAAGGTCTTCAGATTGTATGATATAAAGTCACTGGGTACTAGGTAGTTACCTTGCATGTCTTCTGTCTGGGGCATAGTAACTTTTGTTTAATTGGTAACATAAGACAAAATATCAGTAGGTCCAAGAGTATTTTTTTTGCTTATCTTTTTAAGTCAGGTTTTCACTATGCAGTTTTGGCTGGCCTTGAACTCACTCTGTAATACAGGCTGGCCTCAAACTCACAGCGATTCTCCTGCCTCAGCCTCCAGAGTGCTGGGACTACAGTTGTGCGCCACCACTCCCAGCCTAAGATTACTTGTTGCAGAAGAAAATCAATATTGAATTTTTAAAAAGCGATGCTTTCTTATGAATTTGATGAGATTAAGAAAGAGATCATTTAGTGTGTCTTAAAGAATAAAGTATGTTGTGGAGTTAAGTATATTGTTCTCAGTTTTAACTTTTTTGTTAGTATGTATTTGTCATACATAATGATCACTTTACTCTCAGGGAGTTTGTATGTGTACATGACATGAGATTGTTTTTTATCCTCCTCCCCATCTCTAGGTCTTTCTCCCTTCTGCAAATATGAATTCCCCTATTTCTTATCATCTGTCTTTTATTTTATTCTTTATTAATATTTGGGGCTTCTCATAAGCAAAACCATGTAATATTTAAGCTAATGTGTTTGATTTACTTCACTTAACATTATGATTTCAAAGTGCATCCATTTTTCTACAAGTGATTCAGGTTTATCTTTTTTGTGGAACATTGTGTGTAAATACCACACATTTTTATCAATTCACCTGTTGACGGATGCACAGGCTGATTCCAAAATTTAGCTGTTATGAATTGTGCTGCTATAAACATGAATATGCAGGTCACATTAATAAAACTTTAAGTATTATTTAAAGTGAAGGAATAAAGACTTCTTGAAACAGACATGATTTTTGAGGGCAAGTGTATAAGACTACTTAACCTGGGAATCAATAATTACTGTTAAAGGTTTGCTATACAGTTGAAGAGTTCAACCTAATATATAGCATATAAATCAAAGAAGAATTAAAGCACTTGTGGTTTGTGTGTGTATATGTGTATATATATATATATTTATTTATTTATAATAGTATAAATTTATCTAAAATGACATATTTTCATTCAATAACTATAGAATATAGTCTTTGAATATGATCAAAAGCCATATTCCTTGAGAAATCAGTTTATGCTAACAACCTATTTAGCTGGGCATAATGGCACATGCCTATAATGTCAGCACTTGGGAGGCTAAGGCAGGATGATCGCCATGAGTTCAAGGTTAGCCTGGATTATATAGTGAGTTCAAAGCCAGCCTGAACTGCATAGTGAGACCCTATCTCAAAGTCAATAAATATATTTACTTTTTAAAAATAAACATACTTAGTGAGATTTAGTAAGATATGAGGTGAAATGCACTCTAGAAACATTTCAAGCTAGTGGAAAGGATGATGCAATCAGATGTTATTACTGACTTTTTCTGTAACTGCACAACACCATTCTCTAAGCAAACTGGATGCATGTGGAATAGAACACAGAAAATTTTTAATCACTTTCAAGTGGCAGCTTTTCCTATTGGCTCTCTGGCATTATGTCCAGTCTTGCGCTTCTCAGCTTATACCACTGACATTTAAAAGATCTGTAAAGTTGAAATTCCTCTCTCCAAGGAAACCTCATGAGTAACCCAGGGCTCAGGATGTGGCAAACAAGCTATGGAATATATTACACAAAATTTGTAGCAGTTATGGAACATTTCAATCTCCTTTCAAGAAAGAACATGCTATCTATCTGCCAGGAATCTAATTAACTATACTACCTTCAGCTTTTTGAACCTTCTAGTTACCTCAGCTTTTACGATGGAACCAAGATTTTCCTTGTCGGTTTCTAGTTACCTCAGCTTTTATGATGGAACCAAGATTTTCCTTGTCGGACCTCAGCCAGTAACTGACTATGACAGTATTAACAGGTGAGGCTTACACAGCTCAGTGCAGGACTCCCCTAATTGGCAGTCCTTTTTGTCTCCAACTAGACTGGCCAAGGCTTGTCCAGATTTGTACCACAGTGGTTTCTTCCTGCCCAATCCCGCTTTCTCTTTCATTCTTTCCACAGGTGTCAGATTCACACTGTGGCCTGAAGAATTTTTGCATCTAATTCTAATTCCCCTCCATTTCAGTTTTTGTAATCATTGGCTTCCTGAATTAACCTTGCACTTTTAATTTTTTCTCATCATCTGTTTCTCGCTTCAAAAATACAGACTGGCCATCATATAAATTTTTAATATTAGCATACATTATGCTAGTTAGTTATGCTGAAAGTTTGATTCCCTGAAAGCTCTCTCCTTTTTCCCTTTCCCATGAGAATACAGGCCATCGCTGCATATTACTTGCTAATATTTTGGTTTTCAATCTCTGTCTAGCAATGTAGCGTTTGACCTATTGAGCCATACCAGATCATGTGCACCTCATCCAGCCTAGATCAATGGGTGTCTCTCCTGGCTTCATAGCAGATGTCACCTGGGTGGATTTTTGAAAAGATTGATGTCAAAACTTCTCATGAGAGAATCTTATATAATTGGATCTGGGTTGATCCAGGCTTAAGAAGCAATAACATATATGCAGGGTTGAGAAAGTGGACCCTTTACTTCTTATGTCAAAATGCTGCATCCTGATTCTGGCCTTGGAATTTTACCAACCTCTAACAAGAAAGTACATGGAAGACAAATCCTTGAAAAGAAAGTGTTGGCTTCATTTTCCTCATTGATGGTGTTCCTAATGAAAGCTCCATTTTGTGGAACCAGGGCTCAAGTTTTACAATTTCAATTTGCACATTTTAAAAAAGAATTAAAATCATTTTATAAATTGAATCAAAACCATAAAATTATAATATTTTATGATACATGTGATGTTTCTATTCATATATGTACTACAGAAGGTTTAGTTTGTATCTACTTTCTCATTTATCATTCCTTTGTGATGAAAACATTCAAAATCCTTTCATCTTTTAAAATCTGCAGTACATTATAGCCATCTCAATTCTGTTTGTTCATTCTCAAAGTTCTAAGTAGATACTGTGAAATTCTCCAATGGTGGGACTATGACACTAACAATGTTTATTAGATGGCAGAAAACATAATTTAACATTTGGAAAAACTGTTCTTTCCTAGCCAGTGTGAACTTTTTGGAATTAAAGAACAAAAGAAGGAAGATGTTTTTTCTTTTAACCTAATTCAAAATAATATGTTTAATCCTTAGTCTTTCCTTTTATTTGGATTTGTTTTCAGGTTTTAATTTGTACTTATGCTTTTATATGTTCCCTCAAGCCATTTAAAATTAAACAAAAATAAATTTTAAAAGATATTGGCACTAAACAAGGTGGCCTAGTCTTCAGCATTTCTCCCCAATCTGTCATTTCTGGAACACTTTGTTAGGTTTTTTCATTCTATGTGGCCACTAGTATCAGTGCCTGTGTACAAGATGGACCCCACCCTCTTCATTTGCTTTAATTACATTAAAGAAACCTGTATCTTAATATGTAGAATTTGTTTCTAATAAAGGGTGATAATGGGATGTTTGTTAGCATATCAAAAATTAAAATTTATTCTTTAACTTTTTACATTACAATTTGCATGCAAATTTTATATGGCGAACAAGGGTTGACAAATTGCTATTACAATACAGGACTTATAGTGAGGGTTCTGCTGTATTAATGCAACTTTACTAAGCAATAATGCACTGTAAAGGAATAATTTAAAAAACAAATGTTTTAACAAAACACCCTGTCACTGCAATTTTGCATAGTTTTGATATAATGAAATATTTTTAAAATTTTTATTTTAAAGATAGAAGAATATAAACTCAAAACACACAAAAACAATAAGGAAATACACAGATTATGGGGAAGATACTAGGGGATTGACAATGAATGCTGTTTTACATAATATCATCTTCATATTTGTTACTCAGTGATCTCAAAAACAGTGAAGGAAATACACAATTATACAGAAGATAGTAGGGGATTAATAATGGCTGTTGTATTACATAATGTTATCTTCGCATTTCTTACTCAGTTATAAATCAGTATAACACATAAACGATAAAGGAAACAGAATTAAAGAGCAGATATTGGGAGATTAAAAATGGGTGCTGTATTACAGAATGATGTCTTCACTATTATTACTCATACAAATGACAGCACATTCAATTAATCAAACAGTTTTCTCCACCCTCATCTCCGTTGTTCTCCTACTTAATCAATTGTCTTCCCTCTGACAATAACTGTACTTTTTGGTTTATTTACTCCCTCAGGCTCTCACACTGAGAAGGCACATGGCTGCTTCAAATCATGCTGTAGCAAACATGGGTGCACCCAAATTACTGTGGTACTAGGTGGAAAAGCACCCATCCTCAAAGATGGTACATAGGCAGGGAACCAAATACACTATGGTCATACCTGATTGATAAGCCCTCAAGGCCCTTGGGGGTCTAATACAGTGCTTGGGTTCACCTCCGTGGACTGTCAGGCCCCACCTCAATGAGGTACTCCCAGGGGTCTGGTCAAGCCCACGGGGTCAAGTCCATGGGCTCCACCCCAACAAGGCACTCTGGGTTGCCCGGTTGAATTCTCAGGGTCGCCTCTGAGCAACCGCCAGGCTCTGCTCCAGCAAGGCACTCCCAGGGACCCAGACCAGTTCACGGGTTTGCCCCCTCAGACCGCTGGATTTTGCCTGCAGAAGGTGCTCCCGGGGCCTGGCTGAGTTCTTGCGATTGCTCCCAAGCACTGCCAGACTTTGCCCTAGCAAAGTATTCCTGGGGACCTGGACCAGTCTGTGGGGTTGCCCTTGCACACCGCCTGGTTCTGCCCCAGTGAGGCGCTCCTGGAGGCCCAGTAGAATTTTTGGGGTCACCCCCAATCACTGCCGGGCTCTGCCCCAGCAAGGTACTCCCAGGGACCCAATCCAGTCCATGGGGTTGACTCCGCAGATCGCAGGGTTTCACTTCAAGGAGGTGATCCCAGAGGCCTGGTCAAGTTCTCGGGGTCATCCCTGAGCACAGCCGGGCTCTCCCCCAGCAAGGTGCTCCCTTGGGCCCAGTTGAGTCCTCAGGGTTGCCCCCGAGGACCACCAGTCTCCACCCCACTCCTATGAGGTGCTCCCATGGGCCTGGTTGAGTCTGTGGGGTCGCCCCAACAGACTTCCAGGCTCTGACCCAACGAGGTGCTCCCAGGGGCTTGTTCAAAGACCTAAGGGTCCCCATGTAACCTGTGGGGAGCCCCCGACTTGATTCTTATTTCTAAACCTTCCTGGTACCAGGGGACCCGTCATTCTCATGTTGTTATAGTCCAGTGTTCGGGTGGCAAGCCTATGCGAGGATCCTTCTCTGCTGTTTTGTTGGTCACCTTCCAGGCTGGGCTTTTTCTGCTCCAGTTTTGGTCCAGTTCTCACTCAGAACTTCACTCTCCTGTTGCTGAGTCGGGAAGCTTCCGTGAATAGGGTCTTCCAAAGCTGAAGCTGTGAGCTTAGGAATGAGAGAGCGGGCCGAGGGTGCGTGTGGGGTGGTGAGTCCCTCTCTCTCCTCCTCTTCTTCCTCCAACTGCGCCATGGCAGTTGCCTGAGCTGCTTTTTAGGAAGGGGTCTTGTGTGCTCCTTGGGAGGGTTAGAACTCTCATCTCACGCTGAGAATTTGATGCTGAGAATAAGTGGTGTGGGGTCTCCACCACTCGTCCTCACGGAGGTAGTTCAGGGTGTGTACTAAGTTTTGTTACTAGTTTTGCCAGACAATTGGAGGAGTTTCTCAGGTCTTAGAGTATATTGTCATCTTTCCATCTCCAGGACTGCTATTTTTCGTGTATCTTGTCTCTGTGGGTTGATACAAAGTTTGTATTTGCAAGTGGTATGGAGTCCTTCTTAGTGCTCATATTAGTAGCAAGCCTCAGCCTTCCAGCATGTCATTGATCTGGCCACTCTCACTGACTGTGGCTGTTGCTCCTCTTCCAGGTCATGTGCCTAGGATCTTGGAGGGCCAGCATCGGGGGTGGTGGCTGAGGGAGAGGGATCCTAGGCCTGGGAGAAGACTGCGGGGCCTGGGGTGTCTCTGCATGCCCCGTGCAGCAGAACCTCATGGTCCCACAGGTTCCACAGTGGCTGCCACCGCCACCCATGGCATCACTGTGTGCTGTCCGTGGTGGCCTCGCCCGTGCCCCACAGCGGGACCGCACCTGGCGGTGGCTTCGTGCACACCCAGGCTTTGGCTCTGCAGGAAAGCCAAGGCGGAACCACCTCCAGTATTGGCTCTGCACGATGTGGTGGGATCACACCTGGCGTCGGCTCTGTGTACACCTGGAGGCTCTGTAAGCCGTGGCAGAACCGCCCCTGCCTTTGGCTCTGCGCCTGCTAGGAGGCAGCTCCATGCCCCATGGCTCACGCTGCCCGAGTTTGGCTCCATGTTGCTGGGCTCCAGTTCCCAGCTCACAGTGGTGAGCAAGGCATGGTCTCCAGTCCAAAGGTATAATGAAATATTACATGAATATAAATATGAAAATAAATGCTGGCAGACAATATCTACCTCTGGCTATTACAGTTCATTTGGATGGGTTAATTGAGTATGGCATATAAACAGATACACAACTTTTGTCTCTAGAGATTCAATATGGCTTTCCTGAGATTCATATCTGATTAACAGCAATACCAACTGCAGAGAATTAATTGGCCTGTTATTGAGCCAAAATATGTATTTTTTTCTATATAATGCTACAAGTATTTTTTTTCACCTAATGAGCATAGGCCAAAAAATATTGCTGATTTATTGGAAGTTAAATTTGTTTCTTGGTACACCACTACCATGTGAACAATAACTTGTACAGTAAGGTCTCAGTTTCAGTGTAAGATAAAAGTCACAGACAGCAGAGAGTCAGTGTAATGAGTTCAGAATGTAGCCATTCTGTGTTTAGATATGAACACTATTTTTAAAAAAAATTAACCAGCTGTTTAACTTATAAGTGAATACACTTCACATAAAATAATCCAGAATCTGGCTTTTGCTGGAAAATCAAAAGACCTCCAAGCATTACTTCAACATCTACCCAAAGAGAGAGGAGCCAAGCATACCTAATTATCTGTTTTCTAAAATAATGATACAAGATAGTCTACCAGCCTACAGAAAGTTTCTAGAACTAGATGTTGGTTTAGAAAAAAAGAAAATCTCTCTTCAAGAACACCACATAGAAGTGTACTCCTTCTGGCAGCTAAAAAGCTCAAAGCCAATGTGAGCTTGTGAAATTCTGCCCAAATCTGGTTTTCTCAAAAAAATTTTTAAAGCAATATATGGAATCTTTTTTCTTCTGGTTATTTAACACAACAATATTGGTGTCATTTTTGTGCTGTACTTTGCTCTCATGGTTAAATTTTAAACTACAATGCCACCTTTTCAATGATCTCTCTCTTATTAAAGAGAAAACAGTACTAAGTGGCCATATTCATTGATGAGTGGAAGTCTTTCACTTTGTAGATGGAAAAATAATCCAGTCTTTGTGGAAGATGGAATTTGGGTGAGCAGACATAGGATAAGCCTTTTAGAACTACTGTGGTCGCTCACTCATTTTAGAAGAGTAACACTTGTGAATGTGACTGATCGCTGGCAGTACCTGGGCTTTGTGTCAGGCAACTTGTCACTGCTGACCCTACTGATGCTGATTTCTGCTGTAGCATGCACCACATTTCTTAGAATTAAATAAATTCATCTATATTTGCTGCAACATTGATGAAGTACCCAATTGAGCATGTTTATACTCAGATGCCAGTTAAACAAAGTAAAATCTATACCACTCTCTGCAGGATAGATGCCCTTTGGGGCTCTCTGCCCCTACTCTAAAACTGTAATGGGTTCCCTTATTCTTTAACCCGATTGCCCATGTGCACACACAACACTTACTTTATCCCCCTCAAAATTTATTTAATACATGATGTGTTTTACTTGTATATGTTGTCACTGTTCTTCTCTCCCATTCAACAATATGTTCAATGATGAACATGTACATTTTCCTTTTTTCTGCTGTATCCTCAGCACCTACAATAACATCTACTTACTATATCACAATCAGTAAATACCTGATGAGTCACTAAATGAAATCCTTTACCATCAAGTGTAACCATATTATTGTCCATTGTGTAAATTGGTGTATAAATAAACAAATGATAGTGAGAATAAAAGAAACACTTAAAATGCCTGTTGGCTGCTTCCAAAATTTAGTGATAATGAATGAATGGCTATAGCAAGTGTGGCATTTATATACAATGGAGTACTACTCTGCCATAAAAGGATAAACTTGAATCATTTGTAGGAAAATGGATGCACTTAAGACCATAATAAATTGAATACACAAGTTTAAATATTGCATGGGTTCTTTTCAATGAAAGACTCAAAGTATAAATAAAAGCAAAATAAAATATAGATGTAAAGAAATGAGGGGTAGATCTTCTGCAAAGGGAAAAGGGACCAAGAGATGGAGGGGGAGTGCAGCGGGAAGGGAAAGGGATGAAAAATAAATTAAGAAGTGTTATTTACATGTACCAATCCCTGGAAGGAATGTAGTAATTATATACTGTAAACATATACTAATAAAAAACAAATAATTTATCAAGATTTTTACACATTAAAAGCATAGCAGTGATATGACTTTAGTTACTTTGAAAGCAGAATATTTGACCTGCAAATTTGTGACTATTTCACTTTACATGACAAACACAGTGAATTAAGGTTGCTGGTGTACTTAAGGTTACTAATCAGTTGATCTGAAATAAGGAACATCATCCGGGATTTTCAGGTGGCCCCTGTAATCACGGTAACCTTAGAATTGGAGCAAGGAAAGAGAAGAAAGGGTCAGATAAGTCAGACTGGAGCTCAGTCCGCTAGTGCTGGCCTTGAAGTTGGAAGGAAAGGACCTGAGCCGAGTAGCGTGGCCCAACTCTAGAAAATGGAAAAACAAGGAAAGAGATGTCTTCTCAGGCCCCCGAAGGAGCACAGCCCTGTCAGTCCTTGAGTTTGTTTCAGTGAGACTTGTGTCAGCCTTGTGACCTATGGCCCGGTAAGACACTAAGTGGTGTGATTTAAACACTTTAGCAGTTTGTTACAAAGCAGCAATAGAACAATTACTTTAAATAGTACAATTAGTACAATTAGTACAATTACTAGTACAATTACTTTAAAAGCTAATCTCATTACTTCATTTTAATCACTAGCCTCTTCCTAATCGAAGAATATTATGTCTTTTTTTCTTCAAAAAGAAATATACATGCTTGCCTTTGCAGGAGTTGGGGTACCCTTCTCAGTCATGGGATTAGAAATGAAAGGATTAAGCAAGGATTGGCCCGGAACTAGGTAGCACAGCGTGTCTCTAAATCAACACTCAAAATGTGCAGAGATTATAAAAAATTTGTCATTAGAAAACAACTACTATATAACTGTCATAGGAAACTATTGCATAATTAAAACAAAAATTGAAAGAAACAAAGCCAATGAACATTTAACATTTATTACCCTAAATGTTCTTTTTCAAAATAATAAAGCAAGCATTCTCTATTCATTTCTAACAGCTGACCTTGAAGCTGGCAAATTTCAGCTAATGTCTCATGACGTTGTTTTCACTTTTTTTCAAACTACTGTACTTGAAAGCTTTTATTGTATTACTCGGTGTTTAATCTTTCCAATTATTAAATGGTTATTCACTTCAAATTAAGAAAGAATGAGGCTTTTGAATATCCCTTGTTTGAAACAGGGTGTTTTTCCACAGGTGAAAGTCATTGCAATTATTGTTCTGCAAGTTCCTAAAACTTGCTTTTCTCCTCAGAGATAGCATGTGCTGAAAATTATTTAGTCAACTTTCCTTTCCACTGGCAAGATTTGTGTTCCAATAGGAACACTGTACATTGTTCCTTTTCTCAGCAGCTGCTTCTTTGTTACACATTTTATGTAGGGAAAATTTGGCAAGACATTTTTAAAACATGTAAAATATTTATTCCCCACGTAAAAGAATGCTTTTCTCAGCTTATATAATCTCTTTTCCTTCTTAAGGTCTGTCATTACATTTTGCAAGTTATTCTTTAAGTTTAGCATTGCAACATTTTAAATTCATAGAGGAAATTAAGTCAAACAGAACAACACACACACACACACACACACACACACAGAGCTCCAGATTGCTGTATGTATGGACCAGCTGTGGTAGTTCTATACTTATCCCTGAGGAATGTGGAATCCAGAAGTTGACTCTCATTCAAGACAGGGATGAAATATTCTAATGAGTGGTTATATGCTAAAACCAAAACTCTCCTGGAGGCATTCTGTACTAACTTGTCCAAATTGCTTTTGTAAGGATACAGATGGTTGATGGATACCAGGTCTGCCTGGTTACACGGTCTGGCTTGGTGGAGTGGTCAGTCTGGAATCGGTGTCAGTCACTTCTTCACACATATGTGTTTGCATCTTAAGACTAAAGCCATCACGCTATGCAGCTGAAATATGGAAATAAAACTTATTCTTTGCAAGTTATGCCACATTGCTTCATATTTTCCTGAGGATTTTTCCTCTGGCTATATGTTACCCTTTATTTCTATTTAAGCTTCATGTTCATGTCTTATTTGGCATCTCATGAGTCTTTAACTATCTGATCCTTGGTACTTGCTGCAATGCCTGACTTCATTCAATAGCTTTAGGTATCAAATTGTCTATGAATTAAGAGTTTACAAAATTATTTGGTTTCTTCAAGTATCAAATTTGCTTTCCTTAAGAAAATTTTAATTTTTTTCTTTTTTTCTGACAGCTATCTTAAACATACAGTGGATAAGCTTTCTGAGGAAGTGTTCATATAATGAGTATTCCCTCCCTAATTATAAAAGCAGCAAATTTAGAAAAAAATGATTTTCTCTACTTTCCCTACTGGTAGGATTAATGTCCTAAAAGCAGCCGAGGTTAAGCACCAGCTACAAAGGCCATAATCTCAGTCAGTTCACAAAAGTCAACAAAATAATAATCACTATAGTGATCTTGTATAGAATTTCAATTGGCAAAATAGGTAAAATAATTTGGATTCCGTGTTTATTTTGTGTATATTAGTTAGGGTTCCCCAGAGAGTCAGAAACACTAGGAAGTATACAAAGATAGATGCCTGAAAAGAGGTTTGTTAGAGGAATTGGCTCACAAGTTATGAACCGTGAAAGGTACAATGCCAGGTAGGCTGTCTGCAAGGTGTTCAGAGCTACCGCTGATGTGGCTTAGTCAAAGACCAAAAGCCTCATAATCAGAGAAGCAACCGGTATAACCTTCTCTCTGAGTCTGGAAGCCTGACAAGGCGCTGCTGGTGTAAGATCTGGAATCATAGACTGAAGAGCCTGGAGTTCTGAGGCCCGAGGAGAGAAGACGGGGTGACTCTCCAAGAGAGCTGGTGTGTGGTCGGAGTACACAAGGTGCCTGGGCTCGGGCTTTTCACCCAGCGCTTCTGTTTGTGGGTGGGTCAGCTTATGCTGTGTAGCCTGCACATCTGAAGCAAGTATGTGAACAAATGGTCTGTGTTATGTAACATTTAGGCAACTTGCCAGGTTTGTGTAACGTCGTGTGTAAGTAGAGCGGAACTTTGCAGTACTGCTCCCCTTGCTGCTGAGACAATAAAGGCCTGTCAGACCTTCACACAGCTCTGCTTCTTTGCTTCAGGCTGCCACACTCTCCAGGGAACTTTCCTGACCTTGGCTGGTGGCAGAGCAGCCATTCCCCTGCCATTTTGTTCTATCTGGTTTCTCAACAAAAGGGATGTTGCACACCCGGACTGAGTTCAAATCATTCCTATTCCCTCTATGAACACGCAAGCCAATCGCCTTTAGAAACTCTCAAAGACTCCCCTATAAATAGTGCTAAAATGGTCAGCGCTCCAAATCAAACCTAATTCAGAATGCCCCAGCCCACCATGGGTTACATTTATAGTCAGGTGAAAGGAAGTGACACAGATAAACCAACCGACTGACCATAGGTGACATACACAGGCATAGGCTCAGCAGTTGGTCATTTGTGAAGGGCTGAAGCTCAAGTGATATGATTGACTCAGATTCAGTCTCCTGCTTAAAAGGTGAAATTATTATGTTGGGTTACGTTTATTTCTATTTCAAGCTATGGCACAATTCACTGTGAATGGATGCTCCTTTTGCCCAAACTTTATCACCTAATTATGGTGACTGTTTAGATCAAACTTATTTCACTGTAATAGCTGCCACCTAGGTACCCTTTAATACAGGAGCGTTGGTAGCTGAGGTTAACTGTCACACTTATAACTATACCGCAGAGACATATAACAGGCATGTATCATAGCTAAAAAGGTTTCACCTCGAATAATGAGGTCATAGCATAATGACAAACACTTGTCCACCTAATCCAGTCATTTATCACTGTGTACACGGTTCTCACACTCTGTCTCTCCTTCTCTCTCACAGTCACTGGAATTTAAACTTCATTCACCATCTGCCTCCTAGTTTTCTCCTGACTGACATCTCAGTCTGGGGACTTCTCTTGGTTTCCTAATGTAGTTGCTTCCACACATTCTATTTATTTTTGTTTTAATCAAAATAGCACATGCACATGGTCAAAGTTCAAATAAGATGAAGAATTTTAGAATGTAAGATGAAAGGACCCTAACCTGCCCTTCTCTATTCTCACCATACTGATACAATTTCTTTCAACTTTTTGTAGCTATTCCTTCTGCTTTTTGCTTTTATTCATCTTTTCTCTCTCTTTATTTTCTATTAGTACACGTTTATGGTTCATAATGAGCACATCCCTCAGGAGGAGTGGGTCCATGTACATAGCACACCCTCACTCTTTCTTTATCATCTTCTCCCCTAGCTCTTGGTCCCTTCCTATTTGCAAAACACCTTTTTCCATCCGTTTTATTATGTACTTTTTATTTTCTAAGTGACATAGGCAGCCCCTGAATTTTTCAGTTTTAGGTATTTATTACTGACATCAAGTGGAAAAGCTGAGAAAGCAGCTATCTCATTGGTCCACCGCCCACCTACCCCAACACACAGTGTGTCTTCTGCCTTTCACCACTTCCCATAAATAAATGTAAAGAGAACATAAATTTGTATCTGCCTCTGAAACATGTGCTTATTTCCGGCAGTGCACAGTTTTCATATCTGAGTTAGTACAGAACACTTACTGTTTGTAAAGAACAGTTATTGTTTGTGAGGCAGGGGGTATGAGACAGCAGAGACAAAGTGGAAACGGGCTCCCCTTCTCCGACTTGATTGCCCTTCTTCCTGGACACTTGCTTAGACTACACATCCTGCACTGCCTTTTACTTGGGTGAGTCCATGTGATTGGCAAGAGGAATGTGCATAAAAGAGAACTTTAAAGCTACCTGCATATACTACTTTTTCATGCTGTTCTCCTTCTACAAACTTAAGAGGGAGAGGCATGGCAGTTACTGAAAAACAAGCTAAGGATGACTCAGTCTCAAGAATGAAGGGGACTGTGACTGCACAGATTTGTTAGGTAACAATTCTTACACACGTGGTCTATTCCACATCCTTTTCTAAGTACTTTACAGATGTTACTTACTTAATGCAATAAATGTATATTATGACCTTCATTTTGCTGAGAGGTAAATAAGAAAGCTTAAAAAACAAAACTTGTTTAGTGTGTACATCTGGTAACTGGTGAAGCTAGAATTTGGCTTTATGCATTCTGTTTCCAATGCCCAGCTGTTACCTACTACTTTAACCTGTTACAGTCCTTTCTAAAGAGTGATTTAAAGTGCAGATCTCTTGGTTTTGCTCATTGTATGCTTACCACATATTTTCAGGCAAGTCTTCTGCTATTTATCACCTCAGAATAGAGAAACTGGGCAACTACTGTATGTAGTGATCCTAAACATCACTAGGACACTTCGCTATTTTTTCCTCCTGAAACTATACTGAGGAAGCAGTTACTTTCATCTGAAAGTGAACTTGTGGGCAACATATTAAAGAGACTTTCTTGGCAGTCACAAAGCTAGGAACATAGTTTTAACAAGAATCAAGCTGTTCTCTAAATGCAGCCAAAAAAGAAAATTTGAAAAAAGGTCAGGAAAGTACAAGGTGATATTTTATTGGGTCAGAATTCATATTCTAACCCCTCACATTTGTGGCTGACTAATCACATTTCCTGTGCAACAGCAGTCATGCAGCCACATTCTTACAGACTATACGATTCTTTTTCGTAATGGTTTCATTTAATCCGTCTAAGAAAATTGTAAGATAAGCATATTTTCTTATCATTTTGAAGATGAGTAGTTTCCTGAAGAATAAAATGCCTACAGAATGTGCAAGTTAAAAATATTGACTTTTGTGGATTTCACAGTATGAACACATCCATATAACTAGCTCTGAGTTTCTGGAAAATAACATTAACATATATCTCAAATCCCCGAGTCATTCTCCTTTCCTGAATATAACCACCCTTTGACTTTTGACACTACAAATTAGTTTTCAATGGGTTTAAATTACATAGAGGTGGGTCATGAATTTGTACTAAAACTTTGTGTCTTACTTTTTCACTCAAAATTAATTCGTTTTAAGGTAGTTATAGTTCTCTCCATTTGTTAGTAATAAGTTAAACATGTCATGTGTATTTTTCTTCTCCATTTTTCTTTTGATGAACATTCAGACTGTTCCTAGTTTTGCCTGTTAGGAATAGTGCTTCACATATTTTGGTGAACATGTGTGTACATTTTCATTGTTGCTGTTTGAGTAGAACTGCCAGCCCTGGGTATGAATATGTGCAGACTGGGGAGATCACGTGGTTCCACTCAGATTTCTAGAGTGAGGATATAATTTATGGTAACACTACCTCTGTGCGACAGGTCCACATGTTCTGTAGGTGAATGTTTGTCAACCTTTTTACTTTATTCATTCAGTTGGGTTTATCATGCTGCTTCATTTTATTTTTAATTTAACTTTCTCCAGTGACTGAGGTAGATATTGACATAGAGGCTTATTAGCCATTATGATACTTTTTAAATAAAAATGCCTGTTGAGATTTTTGCCTATGATATTAGTTGCCATATATGCATTTACTTCATTCTTCTTGAAATGTGAGAATTCTCCATAAAGAAGTCCTTTGTCACATGTACATATTATATATGGCATACAGTTTTGCAGTACTAATGATCTTTTGCTAAACAGGCATTCTTAATTTTCATGTACTCCTGTTTGCTACCTGCTTCCCCCTGGTCAGTACTTTTGTGTTTTATTTAGGAAATATTTGCTTTTTGCTAGGGCAAGTACATTTTCATGATTTTTCTCTAAACATTGTTTTTACTTACGGCAGACCAATAATCAAAATGGAAATGCTTTTTGTGTGTGATGTGTGAAATATGACTCATCTGTTTTTATCCTGTTGACTCTGTGTCACTTATTAAACAAATCATCTTTTCCTAATGCACTGTGATGTCCTTTTGGTTACAGATTAACCAACTGTGAATGTGTAAATTTGTTTCTGGACTTGCTAATCAATTCTGTAGGCCATATTTTTTATAGTACCACCCTGCCTTACCTACTTAGCTTTGTAAAAAGTCCTGCTGTCTAACGGTGATAATATTCCAACTATGTTTATTTTTCTTCAACATTAAGGTGGATTTTTCTATTTTCATATCATCATATTATTAGCATGCCAATTTTCTCCATGGAATTCCTGAAGTTTGATTAATCTATGGAACAATTTTGGAAAAAAAAATGATGCCTTCTAATATTGAGTCTTACAATTTAAGAATATATTTCTCTAATTATTTCAATCTTTTTACTTTCTATTAATAATTCCTACTATTTTTTGGTTTTGGTCTTTTTGAGACAGGGTTTTTCTATGCAGTTCAGGTTGGCCTTGAACTCACTTTGTAGCCAAGGCTGGCCTCAAACTGTCACTGATCCTCCTGCCTCAGCCTCCTGTGTGTTGGGATTAGTGCTGTGCACCACTGTGCCTGGCTCATTCCTACTATTTTTAGGATAGATACTTTGTACAATTTTACTTATGAGATTTATCTTTATATTTTCATACTATTTTAAGATTGTTTTAAAAATTTATTTTCTATGTATTTTAAGATATATATGAGTAAAGTTGGCTTTTAACTATAGATCTTGTAATCAGTTTCTTGTTTAACCTCAATTTCAGTAGTTACTCATTCTGTTGGTTTTCAATCTATATAAATGTATCATCTGAAAATGACCTGAGTTCTAGTCCTTATTTATAATCCTGATCCTCTGTTTCCCATTTCATTGTCTCATTATAGCTTCATTGTACTGTGGCAAGGAGGAGGTCACAGCACATCTTTGTCTCATCCTCAGCCTCACTATGTGACTTTTCATGCTGAGCTGCTCTATATACCTGAAAAATATCAGCTGTTATGATTTATTATTTTCCCAAGTATTCCTGGATTTCACTTATCAGTGTTAAACTTGCTAATATCACGCTAATGAAAAAATTGTTAGGAATTTCTCTTTTTGCTGAAGATTTGATGTTTTCATAAAATGAATTGTATTGAAAACATTAACTTACTCTTTGGAAGAATTTGTGTAAGATTTGATATTATTATATATTTTTCTGAATTTTGAATGCCACCTGGGCTTGTATACAGCTTTCTGAAGAGGACATGTCATTGTTACTCTGTATAATTTAGGGATTTTATTTCTTTACTAGAAGTAAACTAATATAGTTGCTATTTTTGTGTCAGTTGTGATAAGATGTAGTTTTTCAAAGACTTGGTTCTTTTTACTTAAATTCTTAAATGTATTCCATACAGTTTTTGACATAAGAATCCTTGTGTAATATTTATGGAAGCCATAGCAACAATTTGGATTCCTGATGCTGTTTTTCACGTGTCTTTTATTTCTTTGGTAGTAAATCTGGTTGTGTTTTATTAATTCTTATTTTTACTCTTTGGGAGTTACCTCATGACTGACTTTATCCTATTGCACATTTTTTTGTGCTTATTTCTGTTATTATGTTAATGATTTCACTATCATATTTAAAATACCATATTGTTCCAAGAGCCTTTATTCTTTGACTTTCCTTTTTTATATATCCATTATTAGGAAATACTTTGCCATTGTTATTATTATCATTATTATTATTATTTTATTATTATTGCTTTTCTGCTTGTTTTCTGAAGACTCATTGGCTTGCCACAAGTACTCACCATTCAAAAGGAGAAATCTTTTATTAGTTAGTTACATGGTACCCCTTTCCTTACCCACAAGAAATATGTTACCTTACAATTTTTTCTTTTCCGAAGTGATAACTTTCACCTTTATTCTTCAATACAGAACTTCTTTGGCATATTGGAACTGCTGGCATCACTATGCTTGGGCTTCCAAAGTAAAACAAAGCCTATTTGAACACAAGCACCATGATACCTGCTGAGTCCTGATTCGATATACGAGAGGCGTACTAGGTAACAGTGGACACCGGGCAGGTACCATGTAGAGGGTGGACAGGTTGAAAAAGGGGGTGATCCCTTTCTCAGTCAAAACGGAGCGGGACAGAGTGGAGTGGCACAAACTATCACCTCACAGCTCAGAATTTCATGCAGTTTAAAATTAAGAACACTTGTTTATTTCTGCAGGTTTTAATTCAATATTTTGGGGTTGTGCTATCATGGAAGCCATGTGAAATTAAGCTACAGATGTTGAAAGGACATCTATTTTTTTCTAAGGAAAACAATTTCATGTTAATTATTAGAACTTTCATGCTATATGGTAATAGATAGATACATATATGTTTATGTAACATGGTTTGAAAATAATTGAATCTGCTGTATGCTTTAAAAATATATTGTTAAAATGTTATGTGATTTGCCGCAATTTAACATTATTCTGTATGTTATGGTTTACATCTTGTTCAATTTTTAAAAATATGATTCTTTATTTCTTCCTATTATTCCATTGTGCAGTAATGTCATTACTTATACAACAATTTCCATAGTTATAAATATTTATATTTTTTCCATTTTTGTTAGTCTAATTTTTGTAATTAGCATATTTATATATCTTTGTTAAAATCCTGGTGTATTTCCCTAAGAAAGTATGAGAAAATTAGAAATACCATAGCAGGTCAGAGTTGTGACTTCTTAAAGGCTCTTGATACTTCAAGAAGATAAAATATACTTGCTTCCATTTAAAGCTAAGTAAACTGAGGCTAAGGGAGGGCACTTCATATTAGAATGGAAAAGCTAGCCTCTGTCAAAGAAGACAGGAAAGTTCACCGGGCTAGTCTTTCAAATACAGTGACTTCTTGCTGAGATTCTTTGATGTAATTTCATCATTATAAGAAATGAAAACTTATACAATGGAGACACTGCATACATGCTTGTGAAAGTAAAATGAAATATATAAAATTATCAGTGTTGGCTAGAATTTTAGGATGCTTATAAAAATGAAACTTACAAAGGAATCAGCTGATCAATTTCAGACCCTTTGAAACATAACAGTATCTTTCTGAGTATAACAATATTATTTTAAAATGCTAGACAGTGAACTTGAGTTATCTGCAGATGGCAAGTCATTTACTAAAACAGGAAAAAAAGTATGGTTCCTGAGGGATATCATGACCCATCAACAGTGGGAAGCAGACCTACATTGAATAATAATTTAGAGCTATTACTAAGATAATTAGAAAGCCAATCTGCTGCCATAAGGGTTAGACCTTAGCTTTTCTGTTTATTAAAAAGCAGATCCTAATCTGTGAATGAAAAGAACCCAAAGCTCACTAATAGCATAACCCCAGCATCTGCCTGCCAGAAAAAAGATAATGATTTAGTAAAAATTAATTTCAACTCTTCAGGTAATGCAGATTTTAAAAGATGATTACTTCATTGGCATTTATTTCCCCATTGTTATTATTACAAGTTAAATGTTTCTTGATATTTATTCCACAATGTATTTTAGGAAAATTGCTTTTTATCTAATTTTTAGTTAGAAAAAGGTTTTAAACAAATCTCCTTCCAGATTTTGCTGTGCTCCTTTTACAGGAGCCATGGCATGCTCTGAATATAGCCAGTGTCCTGTATAAGAACAACCACAATGATTACACTGAGACTTATGAAAAAGCTTTAGATGGCTCGTTACCGAGACTTTCCATTTAGACACCCATAAGAATAATTTTTTCCTCCATATTTCCATTTAATTTGTCCCCAAATCTTATTTCTTCTTCCACCAGCAGGGGTTTGCAGTTAAAGTAATAATACTTTAATCGACTGCTTGCTCTTAGTTAACCTAAAATGGAGAGAAAAAAACTGGGAAGGGTAGACAATAGCCTCCCCCTCCCCCACCAAGTCTCTCTCCCCGTTTCCCTCTCGCCCTCTTCTCCTCCCCCTTCCTTCTTCCCCTCCTCTCTCTCTTTCTCCTTCTCTCTCTCCCTCTCTTTCTCTCTCCTGCTCTCTCTTGGTTATAGCAAGTTGGATTCCCTAGTTAGCATTCTACTCATGAGAAGATGTTAAAAGCTAGAAAGAATTGAAACATTCAACTCTTCCCACCTATTTGAATTACATTCTTAATCTCCTTGAAAATGGATTTTTAGGTATTATTGCTATTTTTTTCTTTTGCTATTTAAACAACATCATTTGCACTTACAGTAGGAGGAGCCATGGTGTTAGGTAGGAAGATATTCAGCAGGCCATCAAAGCAACTGGTTCAAATTCAAATTCTTTCTTTGTACTTTCTGACCTTGAACATGCAGTTGATGATTTAGGAAATTATTTTCCTCTTTTTGCAAATGGGACTCTTAAATTAGTCACCTCTAAATTTTTCTTTCAGCTCTACAATTCTGCGAATTCTTCTGAGAGTAGCACATATCACATGTTCCTTACATATTTATACATAGCTGTATGAAAATCTACCCTTTAGCATCTATGGCCAAGACTCCTTGGATAGCAGAACTCTGACGTCCTTAGCGAGTATCACTGAGGTTAGAATACCTGAAGGGGAAATTTGGGGCACTGTTGAAAATAGAGTCATCATGCCGGAGAAATGTGACAGATTCCTGCTTTTTAAATGTAGTTAACCAACCCAGGAACCAACTGAATATTTTGCATTTCATAAGGTAAGGATTCATATTAGAGCTCCCAAAGTAACTATGACAAGTGTATTTACACATTAGAATAAGTCATTTTCTCTAGTTCACAAGATATGACTATGAAACTAGTTCTTAACCTGTTCTAATTTAGAATAGCATAGCATTATAATTCAACCACTGAGTTGTCAAAATTATTTCTTACATGAATTTTATAAAATTTAATTTATGAGCCAAGTGTATTTCATAAACAAGAATGTATTTTAACTTTTACTCTTAACATTAATAACATTTATCACAGCCTATAGAAGCAATTTCACCGTTCTAAAAAAAAAAATAAGCCCATAATAACTTCAAGCTGATAACTGAAATACAGCTTGGGAAAGCATTTAAAGCAGATAGGTGGTGTATGTATTCTAGAGCACTAGACTTGCACGTTTTCCTTGTATGCTCTGTAGTTCTTCCTAGTGCATATTATAATACTGATCGTTAATGTGCACTGCGTAGTATCAATGTATTTACAGTAGAGGCAGCAATAGCTCGCTTGTAGTTTACCCTTTAGTAGGACTTTTACATTAAAGCCTACCTAGGGTTATTTGTATTACAAATCTAGCTACCAATTGGTTTCCTAGTCCTAGTTATGAACTTGGAGATAATTAGTTTGACTATTTACACTTCAGTACTCTGTCAAACCTTGAGGCAAATGCAAGTTATGAAAAGAAGATCTGTGCAGAAGCTTTTTGATTTGATGTTAAAGTGCTTCTACACAGCAAAGAAAAGCACCAGCAAAGTGAAGAGAAAACACACAAGTGGGAAATGTTTTGCCAGCCACTCCTCAGACATTTTGCCAGACTCCTCAGAAGGATTAATACGTAGGATATATAAAGAACTCAAAAAATTAGACCCTCAAATTTAAGGACCCAGTTAAAAATGGAAATCTGAAATGAATAGACACTTACTATTGGCATTTCTTAAATATAAACAGACAATAAACACATAGGAAAATGTTCAACATTAGTTGTCATTAGGGAAATGCAAGCCGAAACATTGAGATTTCAACTCATCCCGGAAGGGATGGTTGCCTTCAAGAGATCAACCATTAACAAATGCTGGGGAGGCTGTGGGGAGAAAGTAACCGTTCTCAGTTATTAGTGACAGTAAACAGATAAAACCTCTATGAAAATCAGGGTGGAGTTTTCTCAAAAAACTAAAAATAGGAGATTCCATTCAACCTAGCAAGTCACCTTCCAGGTATCTTCACAAAAGAGTTAAAGGCATCACACCACAGTGATCTGTGGTTACCCAGGTTTATAGGCAGCACAATTCATAGTAGCTAAATCTTGGAAACAGCCCACATGTCTATCCAACAACAGATGCGTGGAGAAAGGAAATGTGGTTCTTACGCATGATGGAGAACCTTGAGTCATTTGTAAGCAAAAGGGTGCATAATGTTGAGATCATGTTGGGTGAAGTAACTCAGACACACAAGCTCAAATGCTAATATGATTTCTCTTACATGATGAATTCAATATGTGTAAAGTGTGAAATAAAAGACAGGTAATAAGAAGTGAGAGACAGAAATTATAATCCAGTTCAGACAATGTACCTAAAATGGTACCTTGCCTTAGTATAACTGACTTACATATTTCTTCTATTCTTAGGCCTATTAGTCTGATTTTTTAATCTGCATATATGACAATTAATGTTACAAGGTCTTATAAGATAAATACATGAATCTAATCTTGGATAGATAAAAGGGGGTGGATAAAAGGGGAAAATAATTGAAATGTATCACGTACATGTACCAGTTCCTTACAAGAATGTAATCATTATGTACTATACTAATAAAACTAAAAAATACATAAAGGAAACCACAAAAAAGGAACTAGGAGTCTCAATATGCTTATTTCAATTGTTCAAAAGGAATACGGGACATATTTATTTTAGGTAATGTAGGTAGTAGGAAGGGGATAATAAACAATTTTATTTATTTATTTATTTATTTATTTTTTGTACAGGGAATTAAGCTTAGGAGCTTGTACTTGCCAGGCAGGTGCTTGTCCTGCTGAGCTATATCCCTGGCCCAGTAAAAAAAAAATTGTATCAGCCAACTCTGAGATAAAATGAAACTTCATGATTTGAGAAATAATTTGATGCATTTAGAAACTTTAAATCACATTGCAAATATGAAAACAACTTTGCTGGACGTGGTAGAGCATGCGTGTAATCCCAGCACTTGCAAGGCTGAGACAGGCGGATCTTTGCAAGTTTGAGACTAGCCTGGGCTACAAAGTGAAATCAAAGCCAGCCTGAATTGCATAGCCAGACCCTGTCTCACAAAGACCAAACAAACAAACAAATAAGAAAAAGACAACACAACAAACCAAAACAAAAAAACAACAAAAAAAAAATTATCCAATATCAAATATTAAAGACATTGCTTGTCTAAGTAGTTCATACTCTGGTTTCCTTAAGATAATTTTCTTGGCTGAATTATAAATCCAGTCACTAAAACAGTAATCAAACCATATTGCATATTGACAGCAATAAAATATTAGTGACACTTTCGTTCTAAAATATCCTGCATTATACCCTATGTTTTCCATTTTAAAAAAATATAACCCCTAATTCTCCAAACAACTCTTTGAAAAGGCACTCTGACCTTGGTATGGCTGGTATCTAGCTCTCCATCTCAAAGCCACATGTTCTCACAGGTGGGGCTTATGGGAGTGAAAGGATCACTTGTGTGAGACTGGATTAGTTCACTGCTTGGTGTAGCATTATTCTGGGTATGGGTGATGGACTTACTGAAGAGGGAAGATCTATCCTGAGTAGGGCTGCTGCCTTCCTGCCTGCCACACCTTGAACTCTTTCTTCTCTGCCACGCCTCGCCGCCTTGCTGCCCTGCCTTGGAGCCAGCCGACTGTGGACTGAAACCTTTATAAACCGAGGTGCAATAAACCTTTTCTCCTTTTACTTGGAGAAAAAAAGTAGCTAAGACAGACCCTATTTTAATGATTTGGAAATTGAATTCCAGAAACTTTAAGTCAATGACCCATGGCCATATGACAGTTAAAGAAAACTTCATATTATCTGTGCCCCAAACACCAAACTGCATTGATGGTACCTACCTGCTTCAGTCACATTACGACAATGACTGTTACTTGAAAGTCATGAGCAGTAGGAGCATGGTATGACTTGGTATGTGTTCTGAATCCTCTCGAACTTTATTTGCACATAGTGTAACAAAAACCCCTTCCCTGTGTTTATAACAGTGCAACTCACAGTACCCAAGACATGGAGGAAGCCTATGTGCCCATCAGCAGATGAACGGAGAGAGAAAATGTGGAACTTATATACCACAGACTGAACAGTCATAAAGAAAGAGATGTTGGAGTCTTTTACAGAAGAATAGATGGACCTTGAGACCTTAATGCTAAGTGAAATAATTTCATTACAAAGATTAGTCATTGCATAGTATCTCTAGTATTAGAGACCCATGTTTTTAACAGTTTGGAGAGGAAAATAAAGAGCCATTTTAAGAAACAGAGCGGTAGACTCTATACAGATGGGAAAGGAATGTGGGGAAGGAGGGGGCAGAAGGGTGGGGAAGAAGGCTTAAAAATGATCAAGCAGTGGGTCAGAGATAGAGATCAGTGGCACAAGTGTGTGCTGGGCAAGTGCAAGGTCCTGAGTTTGATTCCCCATAAAAAAAAAAAAAAGATGGGGATGCAGTGTGTACCTGTCTCAAAACCCCAAACTGAATGTATTACTATGTATTGTAAACATGTACTAATAAAAAAATTGATAATCCTCTTCCAGGGAACCATTAATAAATTTATTTCTGACATAAAATGTGTTAAACTTCTCTTTGATGTTCATAACCATAATGTTATATGCCCCTGGCTCTCCCTCTCTACATGCACATACAGACATCTCTAACACATCCGAACAAAGTATTTTCTTTTACTGAAATAAACATTTGCTCAAGAGTTAGAACAGGATAAACCAATAGTCACAATGTTTGTTTCTTCTGTACTTCCTGTTGTCTGTAGAAATACTGTACTCTATCCCTTAGAGAATAGGTGTGGCCATCAGACTAGTCGTGGCCCCTACTGCAGACACAGAATTTCTACGTGTATCTTCCCACTCTCAGCTCCAAGAGTGTCCAAGATGGTGCTAACTCCATCACCCTAGGTCCCTGAGAACCACGGTGAGCATCACGCTCTGATGACGTGGCAAGAGTCAGAACAAAAGATTATGCAGTAAGGTTTTCATATGCCATATCCAACTTGAAAAAAAAATGCAGGTAAAAAGTGTAGTATGGGCTGTGACCATCTTCACCTAGGTACTTCATATTTACAATTCTTTGCCTGAGTTATCTTGATGTAAGAAAAAAAGAAAAGCTTATAGCTTTACACTATCCAGTTCTGGCTCTCTACCGCATTGAAATCTACACAGCACACAGAGAAAAATCTTTAGGGAATTTTCTGTTCAAATAATATTTTCTGCTCCAAAAATGGAAGTAGATGGAATGAGAAAATATCTTGAATACTGACCTAAATCTGTCAAAATAATAAAACTCAAAAATAAAAGCAGAGTTGATCCAGCATTTATTTATTGATTTAGCAGATAATTTCAGAGAGCAGAAGAGAGACTTAAGAAAGTGCTTTTTGTCTTTGTGAATCCTTTTCCATTCCATTTCCAATTTCTACACTAGTATTTTTCCATGATAACATATTATGGGTCATGTTGTCATATAATAATAGCAAGTGAAAACTTGCCTATTTCTTAGCAGCTTGAGAATGCAAAAGCACTTTAAAAATCACTCTAAACCTCATAACCTCTGGAGGAATCACTTCTGTTGCCCTAGACATTATTTTGTCGCTGGAATCTCACAGATCTGGATCTTGGATAGACATATTTTTCAGGGTAATTAAGTTCAGGGTATGAAAGCTTTGTGCATATAACTTTCTTTCATTGTTTATAAGAATTATGTACATTTCTATAATCATTTATTTAACCTTCTTATAAATTTCTTTCTAATGTCACTTAGAACCTTAAGTAATATTATTACATTGTGATGATATAAGACAAGTTTTTCATACCACATTAAGCAATGATTACAGCATATTTCTATCAAAATAAATTGCCATATTATTTGTAAGAACATAAAGTAACTAGATTTAAGTATGTGTGAAGTTTTCTGCATTAAAGGGTTTAAGCTTTAGTAAGGTTAAAAATGTTTTCCAAAAATGACAGTGAACTAAAGTTAGGTCAAATTTGCATGCCTACATTTTGCAATCTGAGCAGCTACTTTGAAGATAACCATTTGCAACATAATAATCAATGTTAATTCCCTACTCTTTTGTTGAAATTCCATATCATTGTTTTATTTCTTTTTTCTCTTTAAAATAAAAAATAAGGTATAGTAAAGTGAGATGAAGTAACATTTAAAGTAATTAAAGTGGCAAATACAAAGATGGTGTCATATAATAATTATCTCCAAATTATCATGACCAAACTTTTGAAAAGTTTTTGGTGTATTTTATGTTTACTTAGACAACAGTGACAGCTGTTGCACGCTGAGCATTTAGGATATTTTCTTACTACACAAGACTGCTGGGTAAAAAAAATTGTGTCTTGATTCAGATGAATTCATAGTGTACTATATTCACTTCTAGTGGTGTCAACACAGTTAATGCACTCTTGTTATTATGCAGGAAGAAGTCACTTCAAGATCAGACAACGAGAACTGATGCAAATTATGATTAACATGCTATTGCTATTTAAACCTTCAGTGACACTGGTTCATTTTACATGATTATTCATTTAATTAGCATTTGTTTTCCGTGTCTGTAGGTGACCAGTTCTTGTTATAAAATACAGTTTTTACAGTGCTCCCAGTTCTTGTATTTTGTGACTGTGTGTTGAGCTAAAGCCATTAATAATAGCGTAATTCTATGCCTTTGGAAAGATGAGGATGTTTTTATTTGTATGAATTCAGCAGCTATAAATAAAATGCACAAAACTGGACAAGTTGTTAATTATTTACTATGTCTGCTGGTTTAATTTTATTATCCACATCTCTGAGGCTATTTTTCTTTTTCCTTTTTTAAGACTTTGTTAAAATTAGTAGCTGGCAAGAAGAATTTTCAAATGGCTTTTGAAAGAACACAATGTTATAAAAAGTTTATCCTTGTTTATTGAATTGCATACCTATAAGATATGTAAACTTTTCTGTATTTCTGCTCAGTGAAAAGGCAAAACAAAAGGACACTTGAGTTTTAAAATAATGGTGTTAAATATCTGCACATTATAAAGGATCTGTATATTTTAATTTATTTTGGGGTAATTTCCTGGGCCACAGCCTGGAAAACTCTTACTGGGGCAGTCTCTCTGGCGGGGTCTGATCATGTGCATTTCTTTTTGGTGTGATCTTCAGATGATTTTGATCGTTTCCCAGAAATGAAAAACTCATGTCGAGAGATAATGGAGAAGAAGAATCCTGCATTCCCACGAGCCAGGAAGATTCACTGGTAAACACAGAACATTTGCATTAGTTTATCAATCTGACCACTGCATTTCTACAGCGAAAACGCGGAAGCAAAATGCTAAGGAAGTAGGAGCGAAGGCCCGGTTAATAAACGCAGACAGCCCCGGCTGAGGGGACTCCACGTCCACTTTTCAACTCGGTGATGTGGAAAGTAGAGCATTTAGAAGAAACTACCTCCAATTTTGATTCCGATCTTTTCCAAAGGTAGCAATGTGCAGGACAATGCTCTTGCCGCCTGTTTCTGGGCAGTGGGTCCTGGTCAACTACACAATCACAGAAGTAAGCAGCAGCTCCTCCGCAGTGCACTGTGGTGCTAAGCTTGCTGTTTACTGTGTTGTGTACAGTAAAAGCATAGCCAGTTGTCAAGTTAGGAGGAGGAAACTATCAGATGTAATTCTAACATAATTCAAGGGGTGTCTATCATGTGATATACTGCTATGTTGATACTGAATGAACTTGATAGCATCTGAATAAATCTCACAATACCTTTTTTATTTTAAAGAAAATAATTATAAAAAATAATAGCAAAATGCCAACAACATAGACAAAAGCAAAACAAAGCCAAAGCAATGAAAATGGTACAGGTTTCCAAACAAAATGATAGGAATTAGCAGTGGCTGTCATATTACATATGATTTAGATTACCAGATGTAAGAAGGCAAGATTAGTCAAACAATTAAAGAGAATAAAAAATACAAAACCTACCAGAAATGATATAGTTTCACTAGACAAGATGGTAGGAATTCACCAGTGGTTGTTATATTGCATATAGTTGTCTTCAAATTAGTTGTTGAGATTCTAAGATATATGTGTGCAAAAAAATTAAGCTTTAACTGTTCCCTTCAATAAACCATTAGACATCAGCAGTGCAATTATCCCATATATTCCCTTCCTTATTCCTTTCTTTTTCTTCTTTCCCTCATCCCAGTTGTTCCTTCCTTTGAGCAATTTTACCTTTCATAATATCTATTATACATTTTGGGTTTTATTTACTCTTTCAGATTTTACACAAGGGAGACAATATACTGTACACATGTGGGTCCTATTTATTTCACTTATGATTATGGTGTCTAGCTGTATTGATTTACCTGTAAAAGCCTCAAGTTTATCTTTTTATAGCTGAGTAATACTCCATTGTATAAAAGTACCACATGTTTTTTATTCATTCCTCAGTTGATGGGTATTTGGGTTGTTTCCAAGATTTAGCTATGACAAGTTGTGTTGCTATAAATGCGAGTGCACGTACATCCAGAAGGAGAATATCTGGGTTAAGCAGAACTTCTAATCCTAGTTTTGTGAGGAATCTCCACACTGATTTCCACAGTGGTTTCACCAATCTGAACTCCCACCAGCAGTGGAGAAGGGTTCCTTTTTCCCCACAGACTCTCCACATTTGTTATTGGTTGAGTTCTTGATAGTCATTCTTTCTGGGGTGAGGTGGAATAGAAGTACTGTTTTAATTTGCATTTCTCAAATGACCAATGATGTTGAACATTTTTTCATATATTTATTTGCCATTAGTATTTCTTCATCTGAGAAGTATGTATTTTTTTAGTTGCCCATTTTGGATTGGGTCTTTGAAATTTTGGGGCCTGATTTTTAAAATTCTTTATGTATTCTAGATAGAAGCAGGAAAATGCAGAAATATGTACACAGTAAAATGTGAACCGAGTTAAGAAGGAAAGCCTATATGTTACTGAAGTATGTATACACAAACACATGTGAATAAAAAAAGAATCAATTTCAGGGTAGTTGGAGAAGAGAAGGAAGGTACTGAAGAGATTCAATTCTTGATAAAAGTACTTTTTCCTTAATAGTGAAAGGAAGATGCCTTTGTAAGGGTGGTTTTAGGGACTGATTATGGAATCTCACATAGTTTGTGTTTTCATACATGCAGATGGGAGAAAAGAGAACAGATATTTGATGTATCTTTAATGTAATAAGCTTAAGAAGTCAAAATCTGTTTATTTATTTATCAAAAAATTGAGGAAAAAGCTATGAAACAGTGAAGAAAGTTTCTAAAGGCTGTCCTAAATGCACTGAATTGTTCCTCCTTTCATCTAATAGATGCCATGAGAGTGTTTTCTAACAGATACGAAGTTTGCTCATTTAAAGTCACAAATCAAAATAGGATAAAATATCAAATTAGATAAACTGAGAATGAAAATTCTGCCTTGTGTCCTTTATCAGCTCACAATGTCATGATTTATATTTTAACAATTAAGTCATCATTTCTGCAGTCCAAAAATCAATAATGGGGAAATGCATTGGATTTCATGGAGTAGGCATGTGTCAGGAAACGTTTAAATACATAAACACCATGTCTCCCTCCCATACTAACATTCCCCAAGTGCACAAACACATGAGAGGGTGCCGTATTACTTCCTGAAAAGGAGGAAATCCTTTTCTCATTTTGACGTTAAAAAATCTAACTAAAAGCCAAACTGAACTCTTTACATATTTACAAAATTAGTTCATTGCAAAAAGTTTATTTCCAAGTAATACTAATCAGATTGATAAGGTATTGTTTTGTTTTAGCTAGAAAGACATACAGGTAATTATAAAGATGCCATATAGGATAGATTTGTATCCCGAGATCAAGTAATTTGTCTATAGAGTAAAATTTCAAAAATGCTCTATAAAACCTACATTTGCCTATAGAAGAACTGGAACTCACTGGCTGATTTTACACACTGCATAACTTTTACAATACAGAATTTTCTTTTGATGCCACAGCAGTATCACTCTTGCTGACTGATGAGCATTTGCACATTTTTTGTTCCACAGTGTGAGGAAGTCTGGAGTCCTTCAGTAAATTCTTATTAGTGAGTGTTTTTAGTCTAAAATCATAATGACTGATGGTTGTCTGCTGAAGAATACTGTATCTGTAATCCGTAAATTATAAGTTTTGAGAGGATACATTGCAAATGTTAAAGCAATTGTTTGTTCTTGTGGAAATTAGAACTATAAGAGGTGTTCATTTTTTGACATTTTTATAGTTTGACTGTAACACACGTTTCTGTAATCATAGGAAACAAAACTATTTTCATTTAATAAAATTCTACTGAACATAAAAAAGATTGTTTCTAATTTGCTTGAAATAATCATTGTAAAATAATTATTTTGCTAGTGAATTGTAACAAATTATTTGTGTCAGTTTGCCTTACTTTCTAGCTGCTATGACACTTGCAACTTACACACATTGGTTTATATGTTCTTGCAAATGTCTGAGAGTGAGGTGGAATTTGATGGATAAATTTTAAAATACATGAAAAATTTTAATTTACTAAAATTTTAATAGTTATCAAAATTGTATTATATAAGTATATTGAAGAAACAAACTTGAATGTTATCACTTTTGCAACAGCTAAAAACAAAGACTACTTTTTAAATAATATACCCAGAAGCCCAGTTGCCACGACAGTTTTATGTAGTTTTCCACAGATGAAGACATTTCCCATTAATCTATGTCCTAAAACATAGAAGATATCTCGTGTTAAACCTTCAGTTTAACTGTGAGGCTGAATCTTCAGATGTACCAAGGGAGTTTGTAATTTAAATATGAAAATTAATTCATAAATCTTTTTACATTTATTGCAGTGTAGCCAGAGCTTATAAAAATGCACCATCTTATGAAACTATCAATGGGTTTAAAAATATGATCTAATATTCATGACATCAGAAACAGATGTAAGTAGAGAGACAAACTTCATCTTTTTATTGTTAGAGATGTGTTGTTTTTTAATAACTTTTCCTTGTAGATTTGTCTTTTCATCTCATAACTGCTCTAACTGAAGGAATGTGCCATCAATTTTAGTATATTCCATTATTCATGTAAGAACACAGGCAGTTCAATATGCAGAGGAGACACTACCTAGGAAAGTTTAATGTAATTCACATCTTCTCTATGACACGAGTACTAAGGTTTCAGTTTGCTTATGACTTTTGTCTAAGTCATTGTCTATTACACAAAAGAATGTGTATATATGTATATATATATATATATATATATATATATATGCAAAAGATACTAAAGATATTGAATAACGACAACTGTGTGAAGCAAAAACATAACTCTTATAAGGTAATAGTCAATAAAATCCCTAAAGGAATAACTGCACTGATTTTTAAAAAGTTGAACATGATTATACTGTGAATTTCTATTTTAAAATCCAAGAATACTATTATAACTCAAAAGATAAGTCATACATTTTTCAAATTGGAAGGGAAATTTTACATGTTCTAAATTGCATTCCTTATTTTATATTTGAAAGTAATAACCTAACGAAAGATTGAGATACGTGACCAAATTCACAAAAATTTTAGTTAATCAAATCCTTTATATTAGGCTTAAATTTTACATTTTCATAATCTCAATGTATATGCCTTGCAATGATTGCCTTACATAGCACAGAATTTTATAGATATCCATCTTATCTTTACTATAAGTAGTGAGAATTTTGCAGGTATCACTCCTGTTTGTACTAAAAGAAGTGTTGGCATTTTTTTCTTATTTTATTTTAAAGCATAAAGCACAAAAACAAAATAACAAAACAAAGACAAAAACAAAACAACACAAAAATTATAAAAACAATACAGAATTTCAAAACAAGATGATAGGAAATCAAGAATGGTCATTGTAGTACTTACTGTTATCTTCAGAGTAGTTGCTTAGATTACCGGATACACGTATGCAAGATTGATCAAAGAATTAAACATTAAGTGTCCCTTTAAATATATCAGTACAAATTATTAGTACAATTATTTTAGCTATCATTTGTGTATTTCTCTTTCTTTCCTTCTTTCCTCCATCCCTTCTCTCTCTCTCTCTCTCTCTCTCTCTCTCTCTCTCTCTCTCTCTCTTTCTTTCTTTCTTTCTTTCTTTCCTTCTTTCCTTCTTTTCCTCATCCAAGTTGTTCCTTCCTATTGAACCATTCATTTCCCTTTCACAATATCTATTGTACTTTTCAGTTTTGTTTACTCTTTCAGGCTCTTAAACTAGGGAGACAATATGGTGTTTACATATGTGGGTCTGATTTATTTCACTTATGAATATGGTCTCTAGTTGCACCCATTTACCTATAAAAAGCTTGAGTTTGTCCTTCTTTATAGCTGAGTAATACTTCATTGTATAAAAATACCACATTATTCTTATCTACTCCTCAGTTGATGGGAATTTGGGTTGTTTCCAAGATTTAGCTCTGACAAATTGTGTTGCTATAAACATGGGTGCACATATATTGCTGTGGTATCATGTTTTTAATTCTTTGGGGAAAATGCCCAGAAGGACAATGGCTCCATTAAATGGGACTTCTAATCCTAATTTTTTGAGAACTTTCCAGACTGATTTCCATAGTGGTTGCCCCAGTCTACATTCCCACTAGTAGGGGAGAAGGGTTCCTTTTACCTCACAGTCCCTCAGCAATTGCTGTTGGTAGATTTCTTGATAGTAGCCATTCTTACTGGATGAGATGAAATTTTAGGGTTGTTTTAATTTGCATCTCTGGAATGACCAATGATTTTGAACATTTTTACATGTATTTATTTGCCATTAGTATTTCTTCATCTGAGAAGTGTGTATTCATCTGGCTTTCAATCAGTTTTCAAATTTTTCTTGAGAATCTTTTAAAGGTAGTTTGTGTAGACTAAAAACACACTGGAGAAAAAAACCCAGCTATATTCCTGGTTCTGGTGAGATAAAGAATACTAAGAGAACTAACATTGAGTTTCATTGACAATTGTACTTTGTATTATTGGAAAAAAGGAATATTAGTAAAATTTGACAAAGAAAATTTTAGAGAATAAGCATTAAATTAACATTGATAAATATAGATTAAACTTTGCTTTCATGACCTATACAGAAACATAAGGCAGGATATATAGTGAAATACAATATCATATTTAAAGTAACAAAAACAAAAATGCATGTAGAATATAGTTAGAAAGAAATGTAGACAAATCTAAGAAAAATAAACATGACAAAGACTGCAAAATGACTTTCAAAAACTACACCTTTGAAGTACTAAAAAAATATGTTCTTAGGTAGCAGAGAAAACATCATAAATTATTAATTCTTACATATTTATAAATTCTTACATATTTATAAATTTAACATAAGCCCCCCCAATATATTTTGTTATCATTTTCCTAGAGTTAGATATGTTGATTTAAAATTCACAAGTAGAGAGAATGCCATGAGAAAAACCTGAAAATACTTAGAATAGCAAAAGCAATCCTGGGAAACAAAGCAAAGGCAGCTGGCATCACAGTTCCAGACTTGAAATTATGCTACAAAACTACTGTAATATAATCAGCATGGTACTGGCAAAAAAACAGATCTGAAGAACAATGCAACAGATTACAAGATGCAGACACAACTTCAAACACACCTAGCTACCTTATCTTTGACACAGGGGCCAAACACACTCACTGGAAGAAAGATAGCCTCTTTAAATCAATGATGCTGGAAAAAGTGGCTTTCCACATGTCAAAGACTAAAACTAGACCCATGTCCATCACCATGCTCTAAACTAAAGTCAAAATGGATCAAAGATCTAAATATTAAAACAGAAAACACTCAATTTATTGGAAGAGATAGTAGGTAAAAATCTTGAAGACATAGGGGTAGGCAGAAATTTCATGAACCAAAACCAAACTGCAAGGAAAATACTCCAAAGAGTCAACAACTGGGATCTCATTTTATTGAAAAGTTTTTGCACATCAAAAGACATCACCAACAGAGTAAAAAGAAAACCCATACATTTGGAGAAAAATTTAGCCAACTGCCCTTCAGACAAAGGACTCCTATCTAGGACATATAAGGAACTAAAAAAAAAAAAAAAATCAGAACTCCAAAATTCAATCCAAAAATGAGCATCTGAGATGAATACACACTTCTCAGATGAAGAAATACTACTGGTAAATAAATATATGAAAAACTTTTCAACATCATTGGTCATTTGAGAAATGTGAATTAAAACAACACTGAGATTCCATCTCACCCCAGAAAGAATGGTTATCATCAAGAAACCAGAGCTGGGTGTGGTGGTGCACGCCTGTAATCCCAGCACTCGGGAGGCTGAAGCAGGAGGATCGTTGTGAGTTCGAGGTCAGCCTGGGCTACAAAGTGAGGTCATGGCCAGCCTGAACTGCATAGTGAGACCCTGTCTTAAAAAGACAAAAAATAAATAAATAAATAAATAAATCAACCAGTAACAAATACTGGAAAGGCTGTGGGGAAAAAGAAACCAAGAAACCCTACTCTACTGTTGGTTGGAGTGTAAATTGGTGAAACCACTGTGGAAATCAGTTAGAAGTCCCACTTAACCCAACTATTGCCCTTCTGAATATTTTCCCAGGAGAATTAAAAACACCATACCACAGCAATATATGTGCACCCATGTTTATAGCAGCACAATTTGCCATAGCTAAATCTTGGGAACAACCCAAATGCCCACCAACTGAGGAATGGATAAGAAAGATGTGGTAATTTTATAAGTGGAATCTTACTCAGCTATAAAGAAGATCAACTTACATTGGGGGCCACTACAAAGTGGCTCTGAGCAGGATTTAATATTAACCAATTGGCTTTTCATATGTACTTGTGAGTTTTCTGAAACTCAGGCACCTTTCTGACTAGATAAGACTGTAACTGAGGGTGTCTGACTCCAACAAATTAGCCACAGGAGACTGCAGCTGCAGGCTCCACACTCCTACAATAAATACCAACCTAAAGATAAGATAGTTCTCCTGATTGACGCAATTTACTACCTGGGAAAATTCTCCCAAGGTCCTGTGAGATTCCTGCATTTTCCTGAGTGTCCTCTTCCTTTGTTTGAAAACCAAATCAATAGGGGCTGCTCAGAGAAGTCTTTGGCTGACTCAGAGAATATTGAAGTGGTAACAGTTAGTCTCTCCTGGAGCCCTGAAATCATTTCTATTGTCTCATTTTTATTTAAGCCTTCATCATCCTCTCGCTTGAGAGATTGCAGGCCTGATCAGCCTGCAATAACTTGGGGTTATTTAACTCAGTTTTCGATAAACTCAAGGCTTTTCTAGGTAAATGGATGCAACTTGACCATACTAATAAGTGAAATAAATTCAACCCACATGTGTAGACATCGAATTGTCTTCCTGGTGTAGGAACATGAGAGAGTAGGTAAAACAAAATGTATACTAAATGATATGAAGTGGAAAGAAATTGCTCAACAGAAGGAGCAACTAGGGTGAGTGAAAGGAGGCAAATATATATATAGATGAATAGCTGGGATTACTGTACCGATGACGTCTGAACATATATTCAAAGGAACAGTTAATGCTTACGATTTTTTTATATTTTGACCACTTTTTTATATGCTTATACCTGGTAATGTGAGTAACTGATTTGAATATAACAATATGCAGCGGAACTACCAATGGCGAATTCCTACCATCTTCTCTAGTGAAACTCTATTAATTCTAGTGTTTTATTTAATAGTTACTTTTTATTCTCTTTAATGGTTTGAACGATCTTCCATTCTTACATCTGGTAATCTGAGCAGCACAGTTGAAGATACCAATATGTAATATAATAACCACTGTTAATTTCTGTCATTTTTGTTTGGAAACCCTGTACCAACTTTAATGTTCTTGCTTTGTTTTGTTTGTGTCCGTGATGTTGGTGTGCTGCTATTGTTCTTTTTAGTTTTACTAATCTCTTCTGAAAATAAAATCAGTGCTCATGTTGATGGTCATATGTTACAATATATGCAGAGTTTTTATATTAAAACAAATTAATGCTGATGAATGCTTACACCAAAAAAAAAAAAAAAACCACAGTGGGCAAAAAGGAAATCCAGACACACATCCAAGAGCATATAAATATTTTGCACATGACATTCATATCATCCCAAATTAGTGCAGAAAGAATTTTGAATAAATATTTTTACATAATAGCCATACGGAGAAATTGAATTGGCTTTATCCTTCACACTGTACAACATAATAAATTAAAGATGAATCTTATATTTACATGTAAGAAAAAATATGAATACATACAGTAGAAGAAAAAAGACATAATGAAGCACTTGATAATCTGGAACTAATGTAAACAATGGTTCAAAACCCAAAATAATGAAAATAAAGCTTAATCAATTGTATATTCTCATGGTAAAAATATTAAAATACACATGCAAACCTAGAAAAATTGATTTTGATTAATGCCTCCAAGGAACAGTGTTTTCAATGTTCATATACACATTTAAAACAATAGCAAAGCAATACAGTAGGACTAGGGAAAAATAAACACAAGCACTGCTGTTCGTAAGTGTGTGGAAGATGTTCAAACTCCACAAGGGTTGAAATACTAATTAAAATTCTGAAATTGAGCTATTATTTATGGTATATCAGTCAAATATCCAGATAACTGACAGCAACATTTTTCTGATAATGGCACAAGGAGAAAGATATTCTCATACCTTTCCCGGCAGGAATGCAAGATGGCATAATTTTTAAGTCAATGAGGTTGAAAGTCAGACTGACTTGCTTATGAATTTACTATGAGGTATAGGGAAATGTAGTGTGAAAAAACAGTTCTTGCTTTGACAGGGAACTATTATAATGAAAGAAAGAGGAAAGAGCGTATTTCACTCAACTGATTCACCTTAGCAAACAGTGGGATAGAAAGACGAAATACCCTTCATGATGTGTGGCAATAGGTGTATATAGTCACACTTTAGAAGAAGTTTGCCTATAAAATTAAATGTGAATTTCACCTCACCCCTTACCTAACAGCTTTCTGGAAGTATAACCGCTACAGGCAGAAGTTCAGGGCACTTTGAGGAGGCAATTAGGCAACATAAATTGGAATTCTGAAGAAGCAGTTTTCTGGTTTATCTAGTGAAGCAATGACATTAATAATAGGGAGTAATAGTTGTAAAATGGAAGAAAAATGAAAGGTATGCAAGGGCTAGGAGCATAGCTGAGCTGTACACTGCTTACTTAGCACGCATGAAGTCCAGGCTTCAGTCACGTCACCTAAAAAATCTATACCGTCTATATCCATCCTCTAAAACTAGAGATACAGTTATAGATATAGATGATACAGTTATTTAGGTAAATAAATGCTATCTTTAGAAATTGTTTATATTCTAATTTTAAAAATTCAGATAAGTCAAATCTGAAAGTGCATTTCAGAATATCTGAGAACTTTGAAAATAAACTGAATATGAAGTTATATTTAAAAATTGTTATTATTGTGATAATGGCCTAATTATTAAGTGAAAATATTTTATTTGTTATCCATGCATACTGAAGCATTAAGTGTGACAGTATGAGAAGTGTGTCGTTTTCAGCGATTCACTACTTTATCAAAAACTATAAAAACATAGAAAAGTAAAAATGGTTGAGAAAAACATGGCTATACTTTGACAGTTTTTTGTATGAGTGATGGGCATAAATTACTGCATTCCACCAGGCACTGTTCTTATGTGAATTGGAAAACTGCCCAATAAATATGAGGCCCAAATTGCGAGTAGCATAGCACACTCTACTGTTTTAGGTGATTTGCCTTAGGATGGTAGCAGCAAAGGTGGAGAAAAGTAGGTTTAGCCGGGTGTGGTGTCTTATACCTGTAATCCCTGCCCTTGGAGGCGGGAGGATCACCACGAGTTCAAGGTCAGCTGGAACAACATAACAAGACTGTCTCAAAAGAAAGAAAAGAAAGAAAAGAGAAGAGGAGAGAAGAGAAAATAAAAGACGTTAAAATAGGATCTGATTTGGAAACTCTAACAAGACCAACAACAAATTGATTAAGGCTATTAATGGAAACAAAAGCATCAAATATGTCATAGATATTTGACCTAAACAAACTAACATATTTTATTAGCCACGGTTTGAAGGAACTAAATGTTAGAGAGCCAGTAAATAAAGACTTTTTAATATGTTAAGTTTGTGTTACTAAAATAAATTCAAGTAATGTGATTTGGGAAATATTTGTTGAAAGCAAATTTGGAGATATGAATATATAAACCACATTCTAAAGACAGATTGTCCATGATAGGAAGTAGATAAAATCATTGGGAGAAAAATGTTAAAATTTTAAGAAAGAGAAACTGAAGCCACGATATATCAGTTTTTCAGGCACCTCACAACAGGAATAATAACACTGACCAAGAATAGAATTGCCTCTGAGAGATAAAAAATATGTTTAATACAGAGTGGACTCAGCAGACTTGAAGATCACTAAAATGTCAATTAATTAACTATGTCTGGCTTATTTTACTTAACATTGTGGTCTCAAGTTTCTTCTATTTTCCAGAAGAATTAATTGATGTAACTCTTCTTATATCTAATAATTTCCCACTATATGTAATTCCATTAAGTATAACTTCAGTATGTGTGTGTATGACTTTGTCCATTCATCTTTTGATAGGCATCTATGAGGACTATTTCCAGGGCCTAACTAATGTGAATCACATTGCTTTTAACATGAATATTCCTGTATTACTATAGTAGGTGTCTTGGTTACTTCTTTCTTGTTGCTGAGACAAAATATCCAATGCCCTAAATGAAGGAAGGAAAGGTGTATTTAGCTTACAGTTTGTGGAGGTTTCAGTCCATACTTGGCTGGTTCTGAGGCAGAGTGGCACATGGCAGAGGGCAAATGTTCATGGCAGTAGAACACAGTAAAAACAACCAGAGCAAAAGGGAGGAATGGCAGCAAGCAGCCTCTTTCCTTCCCTTACATTGTAAACAGCCTACCCCCACCCAGGGGTCGTGTAGCTCTCACACAGTCTCCATGCCCTCCTCTCCCACAGGCTCAGGATGTATGCAAAGTAAGCACCTTGGTTTCCTGCTGAGTCACTTAGCCAAACCCCTGGACTCCCCAAGTTGACACAAGGTTATCAACCATAACAGTAGGATATCTTTAAAATTCTTTTGAGAATATGCTCAGGAAAGGTACAGCTGGGTATTTTAGTGCTCTTAGGAATTTCCATAGTAGTTGCATTAGTTTACATTCCCATCAAGGGTTCCTTTTGCCTCATATGTTCACCAGCATTTGTTTTGTTTTGTTTATGTGTGTGTGTGTGTGTGTGTGTGTGTGTGTGTGTGTGTGTGTGTACTCTTGATATTAGTCATTCTCTCTTGGGTAAGAAATGTATCATTTGGTTATATTACCAGTGGATGTTCAGACTTTATTAATGCTGGTCATTTATTAATCACTGTTATGATGCTCCTAGTACTGACAAACTGTGAATTTGGGATGTTGGTTACTTACGATATCATCACATCTAACCCAATTATTATTCCCTAATATCATCTAATACCAAGACCATATTTAAAATTCTTCATGAAAAATGTTGGGTATATCTTTGAGGAATATGGAAGTAAATAGGAAATGTAAAGATTTTCAAAGTAGGTATTAACGATCTTTAGAATTTTTGTAGGATTTGTAGTGATTTCATCCTTTTCATTCCTTATTGTATGAATCTGAGATTTTTCCTTTCTTTTTTTTTGATAAGGTTGGCTAGGGGTTTGTCGACTCTATTTATTCTTTCAAAGAACCAACTCTTTGATTCATTTGCTTTTTGGAGTGTTTTCTTCGTCTCGGTTGCATTAATTTCTGCCCTGATTTTTATAATCTCCTCCATTCTTTGGACTTTGTGGTTGACTTGTTCTTCTTTTTCTTAAATTTTGAGGTGCAGCATTAGTCTCTTTATTTGTTCTCTTTCTGTTTTCCTTATGTGTGAGTTCACCGCTGTCATTTTCATGCTGAGGGCTGCTTTTATTGCATCCCACCAATGCTGGTAAGTTGTATGTACATTTTTGTTTGTTTGAAGGTATTTTAAAATTTCTTCTGTGAACCATTGGTAGCTCAGGAGGTTGTTATTTAATTTCCAAGTGTGTATTGAGTTTTTGGAGTTCCTTTTGTCATTAATCTTCAATTTCATTGCACTGTGGTCAGATAGCAGCGCAATTTGTAATAGCTAAATTGTGGAAGTAACACAAATGTCCATCCACTGGGGAATGGGTAAAAGAATTGTGCTATTTTTATGTAATGAAATATTACTCATCTATAAAGAAAGATAGATTTGCGGCTTCTGTAGGTAAATGGTCACAACTAGAGACCATACTCATAAGTGAAAGAAATCAAACCCATATGTGTAAACAACATATTGTCACACTAGAGTAAGGACGTGAAAGAGTGAATAAAAATTAGTGAATAAAAATTATGATAGACATTGTGAAATGAAAGGAAACTGCTCAAAAGTAAAGAGCAACTGGGATGAGGGAAAAGAGAAAAGAAAGAAGGGGAAAATTACGTATATATGTATATACAGGAGAGCTAACATAGTTGTACTACTGACTTCTACCGCTTTATTGAAAGGAACAGTTAATGATTAACTATTTGATCAATCTTGCTTGTCTATATTTGTCTTCCTGAATAACCACTTCGAAGATAGCAAGATGCAATACAACAACAATTGTTAATTTCCAGTCATCTTGTCTGAAATTCAGTATTGCTTGTATTGTTCTTGTGTTATTTTGTGAAGGAATGTGTGTTTGTTAATGTTTTTATTCTTTCATTTTTAAAATAAAATTTAGAAAAGGAAACATAGCCATGGCTAAGAAATAGAACATTTTTGTACCTTAAACCATGATTACATTTGAGAAAGTTAACAATATTTCCTTAACAATATTACTAACAAAAGTTCATTTTCATATTTTCTCATTAGACCCATGAATGCAAGAATGCCTTTCATGACTTTTCCTTCCTTTTACATAAGTCAGATGAAGACTTCTGTATTACATTAGTAAGGCTTTTTAGTTTTTTAAAAATCTTATACAGTGCTGTCAATCACTAAGGGGTTTCTTCTCTCTTTTCTAATATTTTACTTACTCAAATATATCTTTAAGTAAGAATCTAAATAAAGTTCATGGATTGTATTTGGTTATCATGTCTCATAACTCTGTAGTCTACAGTTTCCATCATTTTTGTCTTTATTTATTTATTTTTATTCCAATAACTTGCTAAAAATCTCTGTTTCTCCTACTCTAGCAAGGGTGTACTGTAGGTTCACTGGTGGCTTATGGGGTTCACCTGCTTCTCTACTCCTCTTCCCTCTCTGTGCCCTTGTTCCATTCAATTTGATGATTATATTAAACCCTTTTTATGGGGAGTTGATCATTGATCATTAGGTTCAACTAAATACCAACCTTTCCATTCTCACATACTTTGTACACAGTTTCCAAAGCCTCAATTCTTTCTTTTTTAGTATGAAATGAATTCAAAATGTATTTTAAAAGTGTACAGTGTTAAATAAAATACCCTTTCTACTCATAGGCAGCTCTACTGATAATTTCTACAATTATGCTTCAGAAGCATTTGTGAATTCTTCAAAATTTGTCTTTGATTTTGTAAGCAAGTATTTAAAAAGTAATACTCTGTTATATTTCTGGCAATATGATTTTATCTATTATTTGTCCAGGGAGTGAAACTACTTAAGTTTAAATGACGGCATCATTGTATGATATACCATAATTTATTTAGATGATAATTTTTAGAAAGAAAATTTGAATGGTTTTCAGTTTAGCATGGAGTTTAGTTATTTATTTTTCTATTCTACATAGCACCATGAAGAATATAAATATAAGTATATATATATATATATATATTCTAAAAAAGAATATTTATATAAAATATTTGGTATACCTTCTTGAGTACATTTGGCAGAGCTTGTTGAGCGCATTTATATACTAAATTACAAGGGCCAGAATTTATGGAACAAAGAGCTTAGGAAATGCCAAATTTATACTCCTACCAAGGTGACGTAAGCGATCCTTTTTCTTTAAACATACTAAACCTTGTGGTCCCCTAATTAAATATGCTAATGGAGTCCACCATAAAATCTGAAAGATCTCTTTTAGTTTGGCATTTGAAAATAAAATGTCTCCTATGGGCTGAGTAAACACTACAGAGGGTGATATATTTCAAGAAGTGAATTGTTGGCGAACCTTACAGAGATCCTAAATTACGGCTACTTTGGGCCATTAGGTTTCAGAAGTAATTAAAATAAATTAGTGATAAAATATGGTAGTTAAGTGTGATCCTATTTGCAGTGAATGTAATGCGGACATGACAGCAGGTTAGTTACTTGGGGTCTCTGTTTTGTTGTTGTTTAGCTAGTACACTGACCGAAAGAAGCCAGATATGCACTCATCTTTCAGGCGACAGGGACCGGAAGAACGGTGGAAGGAGACACGACAGACCACCTCCATCGCAGTCACCGTAAGGCCCCCCTGTATCTGCTCCCCTGTTAGCGTGTTTCAGCCAGCAGAGACAGAAGCGGGAAGAAGTCCGGGGCAGCCGACTTCATGTAGATAAGCAGAAAGCGACGCGGCATCCTGTGACACGGGGAACATGGAGAGTGTAGCTGAGGAGGTCATGTTCTCACCTCATATTTAACACGGCCTATTCTTAAAGGGGAGAAGAAGGGTAGAAAGCAAAGGATGATTTTAGTCATTATCATTTCTTGAAGTAGTCAAGGTGAAAAGAGGAACTGCTAAAAAAGAATAATATATTTGTTGACAGAAATTCCACCTTTTAGCACACAAAGTGGACTTACTCATCTGACCGTCTGATGTGTGGGACTCAGGGATTCTAAGCTGAATCATATCCACTTAGTTTGAGCTAAGGATTTTATCATTACAAACTCCCAAATCACGACCACACAATCAAATCTGGTACAAATGATAGTTTCTCAATCCTTCGTTACTTATATCAAGCCAGAAACCCCTTAATTGGAAGCGCTTTCATTCCATTCCCATTTTAGTGCCTCCCCATCAGAAAGGACCTAAAAGAAGTGGCAGTCTGGCTAAACCCTGGGCAACCAGCAGGGAGCAAGTTCTGAGCACAATTCAGCTCCTAGGTTTTTACAATTTTCACACCTCTGCATATCTTCACCAGTACCTGCATTTCTATCCTGATAGCCTTCCTTATAATGCTGTAGTTTCCATCTCATTGTAATCAGTGTTCATCTTCCGGAGATAGATAGGGAGATAATTTTGCAACAAACCTATCCCTTGAAATTTAGGCTAATTTATTACCTTACACTATCCATGTATGTATTTGTACCACAGAGAATAATGGACTCTTCCTAGTCCTAGTGAAGATGTTTCTCTCTATAAATTCACCTGCTTTACAATTCCCTGAATTTCTTTCTACATAAAAATAAAAAAATTAGCATATTCATGTCTTTCCATATATATTTGATAAAATTAGTGAACACCCTTTTGTGTCAACTAGCATAAATAGCATTACTTGGATGCTATTTTGAGGTTCTTATAAAAGACGTAGAACAGAAAAATAAGATTTCACTTTGAAAATTAAATTACAAGCTCCAGATAATGGACCAAAGCTTAGATAATTGAATTTGTGTTAGAGGAACACACTAACTCCCAAGCTCTTATGGTTTGAATGTGTTCTAAGTGAGCGCATTAGAAAATCTGAATAAAGTGTGTGTCAACTCAAGGACTGTCTTTCCAATAAAGATCCAAAGAATGAAAAGAAAATTATAAAGCAACTATTGCCAATGTCTAAACAAACCCCTCTCAGAGGGAGGGAAGCACTAGTAAATAGACTTTGAATATTTCTAGTTTCATAGCAAAATTATCATAAATGTTAACATGCTTGCATCTGACAATATTGGTTTTAAAATATTAAAATTCAACTTATCTTACTCTGCTTTGTCGATTTCATATTTATCTCACACTATCACTTTTGATTGCCCTTCCTTATATCTTGTAATAACAAGTATTTGTGAATGTGTGGTATTTTTGTTTATCATTGACAACATTAGTCTATTGAGGTGATCTTTTAGGTCTTGGTCACTTTGTAGCTCACAGTAACTCCCTCCCCGGACTTTGAAGTTAGGGAGTAGATCTGGAACTTATAAAAATCCATGTGGTTGACCCTCATAAAGGTCTTCTGAGCTTCCCTGCATGTTTCACATATCTGAGTACTCATTCTAATCTCCAGAGCACTTTAAGAGTATTAAGTAAAAATTTAAGAAAAAGTTTGTAAAAATATTATAATTGAAGAATTGTAAAGGAGATGAACTTTATGTGCCTTACTCAGACCTACCAAATTAAAGTACTTTTCAGGAGAATTCAAGACTCCCCAGTTCTAAAAACACTCTAAAAATCGCTGTCATGATGCAACTTTTCTTTAATTGTCATTCATCATTTTTCAAATAATTTCTGCATTGTAAGCAAACTCTATCCATATGTGACTCTTCTTAATAAATATAATTATATTTATATATTATATATAATATGAATGCATACATAGACATTGTTACAGTTTGTGTCTTCATGTCCCCCCAAATCCTCATGCAGTTACGGGGTGACTTTTAGAGTTTATGACTGATCCATGATCCAATGCTGGGTTTATGGGTCTGAGAGCTATCACTGCCTTAGGGCAGATAGTTTTCTGGGATTATGGATGTGAGAGCTATACCCACCCTAGGGTGGAGAGTTTGTATATGTAAGGGACAGAAAGAGGCAGCTAGTCCCCATTCCTGCTGCCATTCCTCCATTCTTGTGCTTGTTGCTTTGCTGTGTACCGCTGCCATGAACTGTAGTCCTCTGCCATGTGCCACTCTGCCTCACAGCCAGTTGAGTATGGACTGAAACCTCCACAAACTGTAAGGTAAATAAACCTTTCATTCCCTCATTTTGGATGTTGGGTCTTTTGTCTCAGCAATGAGAAATAAGTAACCAAGACAGACATATAACATATATGTATGCATGTTAGGTGGTTGTTACCATATCATGACTGCTATATCTCCAGAACATATAGCAATGCCCTGAGTGATGTTACATGGAAAGTGATGAATAAAAATTAAATTATTGCATTTATTTAATATCCTCAATGACTGTATTTACTGTAGTGCTCTGCAAAATAATGTCATTCCATGTTGACAGGTCAGGCTTCATTAGATCCTGAATATGTCTTGGAATTATCTTATATCTTTCCTAACCTGTAAACTGGAAACTAGCTCATTTAGTTTAGCAAAAACAATTAATATATTAACATGCTATGGTAATTACATGAATGAGTCAAATTGATTTACTTAGCTCTACCTACTATCAAACCAAAAACCATTTACAACTACTTACAAAAATATCTTTTTTTTTTTTTTACAAAAATATCTTTAACACAGTGAGAAAATGTTTTCATGATGCATATGAAAACATTTCAAAGATAGAACAGCTAAAGTAGAGAAATTCAAGAGTCAGGTTCATAACCAAAGTAGAAAAGTCACAAGATCCTGAGCCCTTACCCCCAAAAGGCCACAGTTTAGTAGCAAAATTTTCAACCAGCATTAAAAGAAAACTTGCTTGTTCAACAGACATTCAGTGAGATAGTCTTCTAAGGGCTGGGAACATGGCTTTGGACAGGTGATGTCCTCCTAGGACTCATATAGAAAAAAAGAAGCTGTGGTCCATTTGTCAATACCTACTGTGATGAAAAGCAAAGAAGACTTCAGGATGGCTTAAACCACCCTAAGTTTCCATTTTCCACTCCAAACAGATGTTCAGGTTGGATCTTGTTGAAATGCAGAACTGTCACAATGTCATTATAGTCTTATATGTAATGCAAGCCAATGTGGATCTCAAAACAGTATCTTCTGGGCTGGGGATATAGCTCAGTGGAATAAGCGCCTGCCTAGCAAGCGCAGGGTCCTGAGTTCGATCCCCAGTACCGCCAAAAAAAAAAAAAAAGTGTAGAAAACAGTATCTTCTTAATCAGAGCGTGCACAAGATGAATACAATACTGCGTGGATCCTCGTTCCTCCCCCTTTGTTGGTGAAATCTCCCAACTGCCATCATCTGTCTTCATACAACACTTCATTTCCTGCATGCTCAACACAGTACCGAAAGATATGATTTAACAAAAAGTGGGATGTAGAATTTCTGTTAAAAGGCACAGGAACACAAAAACAGGACAACGTTTATATTTAGACATTAAAATATAAATATATGTCGTTCTAATGATGATCGTCAAAATAACTAAATATGAGAGATACAATGGCCACCTAAAAGGTTTCTTTGAGATTTTTATCATTTTGCTGACTTTCAGGTACCACGTGAAAAAAAGTCCTATTCATGTAAAATTTCTGTAGTAGTAAAAGATAACTAACAGATTTTGAATTTCTAGATGCTGTGCACCAAAAAGTATTGGGGGAAAGAGTCACTGAGTAATGCAATGCCTACTATTTTAATGGTTAAAGTTATAATCATCATAAATGTTAAAATAAGGAACAAGAGAATGGGGGCCTCTAAGTTTTAAATTCCTACTCTGAACCATGCACTGAGAAAAGGATCTTATATCATTTCACATAATTTTTACCTCGCTCCAGTATTGAATTAATACCCCTTTGTAGAGATGGAGGAACTGGAAAATTGTCAAATAGTTGATGGTATACATAAAGAAATTAGACAGTAATGCATTGAAGTTCCTTTATAGCTCACTACTTCCAAGGGAAAAAAAATTATTCATGAGGAAAGAGAAAACTGAATTTCAAACTTCCAGGTACTTACAGCAGAATTTCACATATAACTCATTATAAAAAGGAAATCATTCACCTTTACTCATGTGGTAAAAAAAAAAAAAAAAAGTTTTCCAGAACTGTTTTCATAGTTTTTAGAAAATCTTTATTCTAAAAATGAAAACAAACACATATATTAAAAGTGGGCATTTCTTTCTCGTTTCTTATCTTTCCTTCTACCACAATTCCTAGCTTTTAGAGGCGATAACTTTCTTCACTGCATATGGCAGTGTGCCTCTCTAAATGTCCCTTCATGTTATCAACAACTTGATATTTTTTCCTGGCTCCGGCGGAAAAGGAGTTCTGCAGATCTTCACAAAGCATGCAGTTTTCTGATATACTCTGCCTTTACACAAAGATAAATTCTGTTAAACTATAACTTGAATGACTTCATTTCATAACCTTTGCACAATCCTCTATACATATTTCATCAGTCAATCAAATGTTTATGGAATACATATTAGGTGCAAAATACTGTGGTCACTAAGTTGAATTTAGTTTTGCCTTGTTTGAGGCAATAGAATTCAGCAGCAAACATTGTATTGAACTCTGCCCTCAGGACGCCTATGTTCCTGAAGTAGAGAAAGGATAAGACGCAGTAACTATAATAAATATGATCTATTTCATGTTACAGGCTAATAACTGATAAGGGAATATTGAAGGGCAAGTGTTTTGTGTGTGTGTGTGTGTGTGTGTGTGTGTGTGTAGGGGGTCCAAGAAAGATGGCAGTACTAGATAGGAGACTGAAGGTGGGCTTCACTGGAAAGACAACTTGAGCAAAGACAAAAGTGGATGCTTTGTATCTCATAAAACCTCTGGGGCAACTGGGGAGGGGCGAGGAGGCAGTTCAGAACAAATGTGGGAATTACACTGTTTCAGAGAAAGAAGCACAGAGTGATGGCATAAGAACAGAGTAGGAAAGAAGGCGACCAACAGCAATGCCACAGCTGATGAATCTTGGTTGGTGCCAGTATCACAGCCTATGGCTACCACAGCTGTGAAGGGTTTCTCAGCTTATCTGTGTCACCTCATCAATCCCTCTAGCTTTGAAATTCTAAAGAGGAGCAAAATCTCCAAGCAATTAAAAGTTCTCATGCTTTCCTCCTATGTCACAGGAGGTCAGAAGGTTACCCAGATCCCCTGGCTGTACTACTGGAAGTCTGGAACCTGCTTCTTATGGAGCCTCATAAAATAGACAATTTTTCTAAATGCAATAATCTTCAGACTGCTGATAGCAGATAACATAACAGATGTAAACTCAACCCTTCACTGTAACAGATTTTTAACTCCTTAAGCACAGTAAGAAAAGCAAACACTAAAACTGAGATATATGGGATTGACGTTTAAACTAGAATATGGATTTAGGTCCTCACATTTATCCAGATATTTTCAACATTTTGGCTCACCTAGTGTTTGATATTCAAAAACAGTTAAATTGTTTTATACTATAGTGGTGCTTTCATGTTACCAATTTAATGTTATTTCTAATTATATAAAGTGTTCTGAGCTTCTCTAATTAAAATAACTACCTGATTTTCAATTTTCTGCTTTAAAAAGTCCCCTCTGAAATATCTGACCTTCAAAAGCATAATATAAGCAAAGTAAATCACAAACATATTGTTATTATTTTCTCTGTGTTGGACTATCAAACTTCCCTTGGTCTTAAGAGATTCGTTAAATTTCCAAAGTTTATATTGTTATGTTTTCCACTAGAGACTCTCAGATTACAGTGATCAGAGCTCATTGCCAACCCTGCTCTCTGATAACTTCCTAAAGAATATCTGAAAGTCCATTAACATGCAGTGCTGTGAGCCACTTCAGGATTTGCAATTGTATTGAAGAAAGACAGAACAGCTTACGCCATTCCTCTGGGGTGTGGATAAATCTCTTCAACTCCTCATGTGTGAGCTATGCTAATAACCAAAGCCATGCAGAATGTAAGAGTTGCATAAGAAAAAGAATATTAATCTTTTTTCTTTTCTAAACATTTCTTCTACTACTACTGTCTTCAAACCTCCATTTTATAGGAAACATGATCTATTTGGCTGTTTCTCCTTTTTTATTAGCGCTATCTTCTGAATCATTTAAGAATTGAAAATGTTTTGAACCAGGCCCTCCTTGCCTTAGAGCTATTAGTGAGTGCACATCAACTCACAGTACTTACTGTGTGTCTGGCATGTGTGAGAAGTGAGAATCAGATGCCACTTCTGCCTCTAAAATGCCCCAGGGCAAAAGGCAGCTGGCGATGGATACAGACTTCTGTACTTCTCTGGCCCTTGATGGAGTGCTTCTTCTATTTCCCTACACTTGCCTCTACTTAAATACTAGGTTTTTCCCATCTATTTAACTTGAGGATGAAACTTGTCTTCCTAATGTCATTTACTTTTTGATAATGGACTGGAAAGATTCCATTAAGTTCTGAGTTTTTCTCTGGTAACTCCAGGTACGACTACTCAGCCACCTTGTCAGTGTGAATCCAAACCACTAGTGTAAGGACAAAATGATTATCCTGATTACTCTCTCCAAGGAACAGGTCCAATGTCTAATTCTCATACTGAAGCATTAGTATCAGGATTACTCATCTACCAGAAGAAAGTAAAATTCTTTTTTCTGTTTGTATTGCAATTTCGTATTATCATAAGTTGAGTGTTACAGTTTCATGTTCAAAATTTACAATGAGACAATAAATCTCCCAAGATTCTGAGGTATATTTCCCCATTTTACATTTTAGAACAAAGAATATCTATAACAATTATGAAAATATATAAAAGACTGGATTTAGGAAACAGTGGAATTTAGAGTGTGGAACATAAAGGAAGGATTTTTTTCCTAAGTGATTCCATGTCCTCAATAAGGTAGAAATGACTGGAGTTTGCGCCAACTCCTCCGTACTCACAGCCCTAATATATTCTTTTCTGCCAATTTTGAAATGCAGCTATATAGATCTCGTTTACTGTGTAATATGATGCTCACTGGCCTGACAGTCGCACATTTCCTTCTCCGTTCAAATGAATTATTTTTATCTTTTCTCTTCACAGATTTGAATTATGCCTCTAGCTTCTAATGTCAGATGTTAAACCGGGGTTTATGAGTGGATGACACAGTCAAAGAAGGTGAGAAGAAATTTTCCTCTTCTGAAAAAAATTAACCAATTTGAGGAAAATCTACTGTGTAAGAATCACTAAAAATTCCGTAGCTTGCCACAGCAACCGCTTAGTGTTTGCAAGCATGCAGTTCAGCTGAGGACCGCACATAGGACCACCAGTTGATCCAAGCTGAGTTCACTTTGATAGTTCGCTGGTTTTAGCTTACTGTCCAAGGGCAGCTCAAGGTTAACTGACCGAGACCGATATGGCAAAGTTTGGATTTGGTTTTACAGCGCTCATCCTTCCAGGGAGGAGCAACAGCTGGGGAATGCACTTCTCCTGGTGACAGCAGAAATTCCGGATGTGCAGGATCTGGTCAAGCCTCTTCTTGCAATGTTTCTGCTGAAATTCCACTTACAGAGCAAGTACATAGCCAAGCTACAGTGCTAGCACCTCTTCCAGTGACAGCCGTAGCAAAGTCACTTGACAATGGCATCTGTTCAGGGAGTGGTCATGGACTGGGGCCATTAGTGCAATTTTCTGTGTCATTTAGAACTTTGAAAAAACAGTATGTGTAGATCTTTCCCAAGGTGTATCTACCTACCAATCAATTTATCAGCTATTTATACATGAACTATGTGTGTCTCTCTGTTTATCAACTAAGTGTTAATTATTTAGATTTAGGCCATAACACATTGCAAGACTATTTATATGGGTTGTGGTGAAAGTGAGAAGAACCAGGAGTAATAGAAATTATTTCCACTTATTAGCAATTAGGGTAAATTCCAAACAGGAGCACATCTGCTAAGGTACTAAATGCATCCCCATACCAATCTGTTTCCAATATAAGTGAATGCAAATCTTTAGAGAGCTATCCTGGAGGCAAACAGGAATTGGCGAGCAGAACAAATGGGAGAAAAGCAATAGTCAAAAGGATCTGTCTTTCAATGGTGTTCCCATGCCACTGTTACATACCCGGGGTCGGTCTTTATATAAGCTGCGATTGTGATTGGAATTTTTAACTAACTCATTCTTTTCTGACATCGAATAGGCTTGCAATGTAATCCCTATAAAAAGTAATTAATAGAGCAGCTAATATTTCTTTTTGTCACTATGTGTCAAAGTGCTTTGTAAATCATTGTCATGGTCTTTAATCCTTTCACAAAACTGTAACACGAGTGTTATTATCAGTATTTTGCAGAGGTGATACTAAGGCATGAAAGTTCAAGTAATTCGTCCAGAGTTCTACATACCAAATAGTGAGAAGACAGTTTAGATAATCTTATGATAATCTAATTTAAAAGCATACAGATAGGAACCACTGGTTTTATGTTTAATATAATGACTGTATCCATACTTAACCAATTAGTGGAAATACAATGAAGTCCAGAGTTGCTGCTACATAGTGTGATCAGAAGCAATGTTTGTAGTCAGAGTAATCTACGAGGCACCTATTTTTTTTTTTTTTTTTTTTTGTCCAATGTTGTTAGTAAATGGACAACTCCCAGCAGCACCCTGACCTGAGAACTCCTACAGGATCAGTCAGGGTCTTGCCACCAAGTACTAGCAGAATCACTAAGTGGTATCACAGACACCTAAAATAAGTAAGGAGAAGAGGGAGGCTACATTTGTCCCACTGACTTATCACTGTTTATTTACCGCTGTTTTCTGAGGAAAACAGATCTTCCAGGATGGATACACAGAGGTGAGGTAAGTTGTGCAACAGGGAAAATGTGCTAGAAATTCTAAAATGCTGCCCAAGTATCTCTTCAATGATAAAACTATTTCCTCAGCTGTTGGTGATGCTGTTGGCAGACAGATTTCATCTCTCAATTCTTTGTGTTCTTTCATAAAACTGAGTTAACCTGTGGTTAGACTCAGTTCAAGATAATCACCTTGCTTAGCATCATTACCCTTTCTAGGACAACCTATATGCAATGATTTATTGAAAGAGGAGTATAATCCCTGGACATTTTACTCAGACTTAGGAGAGTTTTGAAATTACGCTGTTTTCAGACCTCACCATGGGTGAAACTGATGGTTGTATTGTTGATTCTTGCCCTTCACAGTTCCCTTTGTTACCCTCCCTTCCACATGTCTTAACCATAAACACACCCCAGAGCAGAGATTCGAAATAGTAAATTACTTAGAACTGTTTATTAGGAACCAACCCAAAAGCTCTGCAATAACTTCTTTCAGCATGTGAAGCACAATTGCTCTATGTTTATATGGAGTCATGAAGTCATGGAACACCTTAGCTAAGAAGCACAAGACTCTGTAGTTGGCTGTTTAAAATATATACATATTACAATACAAAAAAGCGTTTCACAATCCCAAGTTTTGTATTTTTGGTTGCTTTCCATTTCTACCTCTGCAATAAAAAAAACCAAAACCAAAAAGCCTTTATAGTGGTTTTCCATGGGAAAAAAGTTATATTCCTGAAGGATGAGTGAGATTTACTTCCACAAGTATGAATTAACTCATCGGTGTTAATTATGAAAATTTGATTTGCAATTTTAATTTTATGCCTTTATTCATTAATTTTTTAAAATGTGGATTTAGGCATTGAGCGAGGCAAGTAAATACATGCAGAGACATAGGAGCGTTTGTTAAACCTAGCAAGCACAATAGAGAGCCACCATCTGTCTCATGAGCAGAATTATTTTGCTTGCACAGTCACTATTGATAAAGTCTTTGGGGAATGGCTTGGAAACAAGCATCTGGAAATGAATTCCATGCGCTTTGATGGGTTCATATTCTTTAAAATACTTCCTTACTACATTTTTATTAAAATATTTGCAAGTGCTCATCTTGTCACAGTTCAGGTAGTAACACAGAAGAGGGTTTTTTTTGTTTTTGTTTCTAGTCTTTCTCCCATGACTAAATTGTTAAGGAAAGGAACAGCAACGCACCTCTGAGACTAGGACCCAGTGGTACCTTTAGAGGTGGAAATGAGAGGAGACCAGCAAGAAAGGAAAAGGTGTTTTAAGAGAAATTGGCATCTCATCCAGAGGCTTCTAAACACTGTCAGGTGTGATAAAAATGTCAGCTGTTATTAATCCTGAGGTAATCATCAAAATATATGGTCTTCATAACACCTGAATATTAATAAGATGTTTTGTCTATCAAGTAATAAAATTATAAATGTAAGTGTTATTTCAATTGTACAGATATTTAATTAAGAGCTCACTCAAAATGAAGCCAAATTTTGTCTACCTAAGTTTATAAAATTAAAAAATTGAAAGTAGGAGGAAAAGAGTATCTGAATGTTATCTTGCTACATGTCATTAATTTAAAGCTTTATAACGTTGTGTATCAATGTTACACTACTATATGATCTCTTCACACAAATCTATCATCATCAAGCTTTGCCAAAAAGACCGTCCATAGTTTTGAGCAAAGTGAAACAATTCACTTTACTCAATGCATTGTGCTTAATATAAAGGAAAAGGAGTCCTTCAGAGAAAAAAAGAGATCGGAACATTAATTTGAGTTAATCATGAAAATAACTAACGTAATTAAAATTGAACCAAGAACTGGTAGTTTATTAGTGTCATAAATTAGAGACATGAATATTTTCTTTGTGTTCAAAATCGTATATTAGACTATTGAATTCATTTGTGCTTGTATCTGAAAGAAAAACTGACTAGGCATACATGCATAAGAAAGCACTAGACTAGAACACAGTCCAAACCACGGCTGCGACCAGAGGATTTTGCCTTGTGACGTGTGAAGTAGCCATGGATATTAAGACAAAAAACTGATTTGGTTTGAAAAATGTTAGAGACGAATGTGAGAGAATCTTTTATTATTTCTGCTTGCATTGTCTAGATTTGTTCATTTTTTGATTAATAGAGAATATTAACCTTTTATTTTATTTTGTTTTAAAGAGAAGAAAATAAAACAAAATTTCAAAACAAGATCATAGGAGAGTAACAACGGTTAATATATTGTGTATTTTTATCTTTAAATTAGTTACTCAGAGTATGATGTAGGCATTTAGATATTGATTTTCCCTCAGAAATGTCAAAACCATTCTCAGTAAGAAACAGGAAACTGAACACTTTTTCAAATAGATGGTTTATCATTAATTCAATAGATGGAGAAGTTTTTAAACTATTCCATTTAGTTTCAGTGAATGGTGAAATTTTACATGTGATTTGAGGTGAATTAGTGAGTGTTTGTTTTGCAGTGTTCTGAGAGCACAGTAATATCATTTAAAATTGGCTCCAGTTTGACGAAGAAAGGATCATTAATTTGGAATTGCTTTCACTTGAGAAAACTCAAAACGTTCAAATGTATTGTAGAATAGCAAATTTGAGAATGGCTTTCCCAGATTTAATTCAGAAAGCTTGCCACAGACTTATTAGAAACATACCAATAATGTCAGAGACACTAAAAGCAAATAGGAATTACCTTAAAGTTGAGAATGACTTAGATATAAAGGAAGCCTGGGATCAAGACAAGGGTTGCAGTGGTGTCATCACAGAGGCACTAGTGGTGATCATGACTCTTTGTCTCCATGACCTTGTCTTGCCCTATCTGCGCTTTTCTCTCTCTAGTGTCTTCCTTGAGCTTTCTAATAAATTACATTTATTATAGAAGTTCAGGAATGTCATGTAATTTGCTTTCGAATATTTATCTTCTAACATTTTTGCTTTTTTTCTCTTATACTATCTGAGAAGTGTCTCAACAGCAATTACTGGTTTTGTTTTTTTAAGTTTATTTTACTTTATTAGTACATATTTGTATGTCATGCAGTTTACAATCATCTTGGGCAGTGATTACATGGAGATATTACAACTTGTTTCTTTTTAACTCCTTCCCTTTCTTTCCCCTCCCCCCCACTCCTCTGGTTTTACTTTATTATTTTTCTTTCAGTTAGATGAGTTCTTCACTGATAAGATTCTTATAAATTTTCTTTGATTTGGAGCAAAAACTGGAATAATGGACAGAGTATCAGGTATATTCCTTGTGATGCCCATAGGTGAGCGCTCAGCCTGACAAGGGGCAGGATGGCTGTGCATAGAGTAACATGAGGAACTTAAAAAAAATACCACTGCCTGCACCATCTCCCTGCACCAACTCCCTGCACTAGCTCCCTGAACCATCTCCCAGAATGACTGCAGCTGAACAGTTGATTTGGAATCCCAGCATACGTATTCTCAAAAGTTTTCCCAGGTGATCTAAGTATGCTAAAGGCAAGGAATCACTGATTAAGTCTTCATTCCTCACTCGCTTAACTGAGACTGTCCCATAAAAGATCGCTTAAACTAGCCATGACTTTTCATTGCTTCCTAGATACGGTGACAGCTACAAACATGGGCTCGCTTTACTTTCTCTTCTGTTTGAAAAGCAGTTAAATGCACCGTACCTGTTAGTATGAAACAATATGTCTCTAGTATTATGTGGTTTTGGTTTCAAACAAAAATTGAAAATGACACTTTAAAACATTACATGCATTGATGTTGGATGATTTCTGAGAAGATACAAATATTAAAAAGGAAAACTTTGTATCCTTATGGTAAACTCAAATGCCTTCATAAATATGTTATGAGTAAATTAAATCTCATCCTAATTACTAAACTGAATTTATTAGAGGCATTTCAGTCCTATGCAAAACAGAATGGAAAGTACGGAGAGCTTCTGGATGCTCCCTCTTCTCCTTCCCACTGTCCATAACCTGGCCCAGAATGGTGTGACAATAACAGCAAATGGGTTTGCATAAATGCGCTGTGTCATGATGAGGGAACATCGGCTGCTTTTGAGGATGCACTTGTGTACTCTGTTCTCTTCTTGTCTGAAGACAGAAAAATCACCTGAATATTTCTATGCAAAATGTTGTGAAAATAATAATTTTCAGGAGATGAATTCACACTGAAGCTGGTGCGTTTGTTTCTTTCCAAAGGCCTGCCTGTGTTTTTGTGGGAGGCCACTGTCACAAATACTGCCCTAATTTCCATAGATAAAGTAAGAAACAATAATGAATTTCAATAAACTATTCCTTGAAATCATCCTTTAAGGAACTGCTCATGATACTCTTTCCAGTATAGTATTTTCTGGTCTTTTGTCTGTTTACCTCCTAGAGAAAGCCTAATTTCTCCACAATCACCAACTTTGCGGCCTACTGAACCCACATCTCCAAGGAGAGAGCATCTCTGAGGTTGCAAGGAAAAAAACCCCTTAGTTTTAGAAATTAGAATATACCTTTGATATGTCTGGATTTTTGAATTAGATAGAACTGTTTTTAGAGTCTCAACTGGATTTTTATCTACTTAAGAGTCAGTATCTGTCAAAAATGCATGTTATAAATATGGAATCAATATTTAGTGCTTTTATTGGACTATTCCCCTATATTTCATATTTTTAAGCTGTATAGGTTGATAATAACTATAAATAATTTGCTGCTGAAATTTAAATATAGGATGATATTTTTAAACTGCTGAAAACAGAAACACTGATCTCATGTTTTAATTTTAGCATAAACTAAATTATAGGTGTCATAAAATTACCTAAAATACTAAAAACTCTTTACTTTTAATGAAATTTCAGAAATAAGACAAATTACTTTAAAGTGATGGTTTTTAAAACTTAAACTACATTTTGATCTAATATTTGAAAATATGCTGCCTTGGCCTACCAAGTTAAATGAAGTATTTATTTCCTTAGATTTCAGTCATAATTCCATTCATATATCAAAACCTGTTCATAACAACATGGAGTATCCAACAGCCTCTGTTCTGGGATGCCCCATCCTTCTGGGATACAAGTATTTATACAAAAACAATTTTGCAACACACACTAAATATTTGAGGTAGACTTTAGTCATATACCTAATCCCTAAATATCACAATTAATTAATTGAAGTATTGTGACTACTCTTATACATGAACACTGAAATATTAAAATTCACATGATGTTTACCAAAATTCACATTGGTGTCTAATTGCCAAATGTTTTAGGTACTTTTCTCTCTTTGCTGAGATAAAACACCTGGCATCCAAAATTAAGGAAGGAAAGGTTTATTTAGCTCACATTGCTTGGAGGTTTCAGTCCATAAGCAGCTGGCTCCGAGACAGGGTGGCACATGGCAGAGGGGCAACCTTTCCTGTGGCAGAAGGCAGCAAAAGGAAGAAGAGCACAAAGCAGTGGTGAGCAAGCCTCTTTTCCTCCTTTCTACTGTAAGCAGGTTACCGCTCCCCCCGGGGTGTGTGTCACACTCACACGGTCTCCCTGCCCTCTTTCACAGGATGAGGCTCTTTACAAAGAGAGGACCCTGTTCCATATAAATCCTGATGGAATAAAAACCTGACTCTACCCTATGTTTTCTTTTCTTCAGGTATCATAGTCCTGTGCTGGCTTCTGTCTAATGGTGGCTTCATATATATTTCCACTTTTCTACTGTTACAACATAAAGATAAAATAAGTCCCTGACTTATGAAAGACTTCCTTTCCAGGAAAACATTTGGGAATTGGATTCCTTCACAGTCTGACACATGGAATCTCTAACTTTTCTTGACTTAGCGTTAATCTGAGTGGGATTCGATGCTGATGCTGATCCTTCATCCACACACTGAGGCGTTTCTCCATCTCTGTCCCTTTGCTGTGACTTTGGCTGATTGCTGACTTCATGAGTACAGCAGACTTCACATATTCCATGATCTCGTCCTTGTTCTTCAGAATTATGCCAGTGGTTGAATGACTTATGTTAGATGAATGAGCAATGTTCACCAGCATATCACTTTAGTTCAATCTCAATTATTTTCACATTCGTTTTCATGGCTTTTGGTTTGAGGTTCCTAGCCATCCCCTCCACATCACCACAGCTTCTGCTCTTGCTTCCAGAGGTCCTGGGCTCTGGTGAAGTACCACAGTACTGCACACTCTCCCACTGCAAAATAAGCACACAGCAGCACAACTGTGGCAATGTCTGGCAGACCTGAGCTACTTCTGCAATTTGTTTGCATCTACAGATGTTCCTAAGGTGAGATGGATTCATATCTGTGAAAGCTTCCAACTGGAAATTTTGCAAGTTGGGAACTTACTGCGTATCTATTCACTCTATACAGAAGTAGAAATCTATTCTTGCTTACATGATGTTATGGCCAGTAGCTAGATGTTTCCCAAAGCCTCACGCACGCACAGGTGGGATTTTATGGAGGTGGCTGGATCTCAGGTTTGTGAATATGGATTATGGATGTGTCATCACAGGATCAGTCCACTGATTGGTCTAGCATAGTAGTGGGTGGTGGGGTTACTGAGGGTGTAGGTGGCACCGACAGGAAGCTTGTGGGAATGGAAAAAGGAGAGAAAAGGAGGCTAATTGGTGCTCTTTGCTGTTTCTGTTTTCCCTGCCATCGACTGTTCCTCTTCTGCCGTGCCCTCTGCCATCCACGCTGCTCTGTGTTGGAGCCAGTCAACTATAGACTGAAACATCTACACACTGTGAGCTAAAATAAACCTTTCCTTTTCTTACTTTGAGTGTTGAGTATTTTGTCTCAGCAAGGAGGAAAGAAACTATGACATGGTTTTAATTTGACTTGGACTTTCATTTCCTTAAAAATATCAAATGCTTTGTAGAAAGAAAAAGAGACTTAAAAAAGCAGAAAAAATTATTAAACAAAGATATGGCCCTTGTGTACTCATAATGTGCAAATGGCTACATGTAAAATTAGAGTAAAAACTTTTTAAATGTCAAAATATTCATTGTTCAAGAGAATAGAAAGATTCCTGAGTTAACAAGCATAATACGCTTAAAAGAATTCCTGCATAAAACATGCCAAAGATAAACACTGAAAAATAAATGAGATGAGTATATAAAGGAAATGAAGAGTTGAATTTTCAACTGCTTAAAAGCTGGCCAAAAGATGAGTGAACTGAGAGGATGGTTTTGTGTTTGTGTGTTTTGTTTTTGCGTTGCTGGAAATTGAATCCTCAGCTTGTAAGTGCATAACTTAACATTCAGAAAAGACTCAAGGGAATCCTTAAGCAGACTCGTGAAGGGATCTTCCCCTATAATGTAACCTACTCTGGACCCCTAGGTGGAAACTTTGCATGCTAGGCGTGCTAGACAATCTCTCTGTACCCAGGGAGCTTATCATGCTAGACGAGCACTCCCACTGAGCTACAGCCTTGGCACTAAGGATAGATCTTCTAACGAGCTCAATAGAATAAATGTAACTACTGTATTAGTCCAATTGAGTTGCTATTCCATAAAATAGGTGGTTTATAAATGGCAAGAACTTATTTCTGATAGTTCTGGAAGTGGAAAAGTCCAAGATCAAGGTGGGTCACATTGAGTATCTGCTGAAGTCCCACTTTCTGGTTCTAGGACAATGTCATTTCATTGTCTCCCCGTAGTGGAAAAAGCAAGGCAGGTCTTTGAGCTTCCTCTGTAAGAGCACTAACCACCTCCAAAGCATCTACCTGCTAATGCCATCATGTTAGTTGTTAGATTTCAACCTGTGCATTTGGAGAGGTATGCATATATTCAGACCATTGCAATAATAGTGCAGAATGCTTACAGAGGTGTATAATAGCTATACTTACAGATTACAAAAAAATCCACATTTATAGTGTCATTTTAATTTAGATAACACACTATGAAAAAAGCAAGACAAAATTATCTAAAACTTCAGAATAAATTCAGAGACATAAGTGTGCAGGAGATAAGGGAAAAAACCTGGTTGTCAAAGAAACTGGGTTCAAATTTATGAAACACCAGTTGGTGAGTGAGCCTCAATTTCACTATGCACAGAAACTAGAATAAAAGTAGAATAAAAATAGTTACAAAGCAGGAAATCTTAATGTAGCTGTCTTAATTCTGGTGACATTTTGACTGGGCATAAGTATAATTTATTATGGATAGGAAGCTAAATGAACAAATACATCTCATTAGCATAACAGAAACCTGAAAAATTGATCCAAGTAAAATTAGATTTCACAGAACAAACCCCAAACACAGGAGCTTAAAATGCAGAATGTAATGAATGTTTATTGAAAAATTCAATTTCCTTTTAAGAAACTTTAAATCAGCAAAATCTGACCTGAGTAAAAATTCATGATAGAAACAGCAGGATTTGTGGTGAGACCATCAGGAAATCAACTATAGCCAAAATTTAATTTATAATTCTCATCATCATTGTGAATTTCTTACAGGTGTAATGATTATAAAAGAGCAAATTATTATTTATGCTTTTATGTAAAATCTAATTGAATGATTAATGTGTTATTTTCTCTGGAAAATTGTCTCAATGAAAAGTCATCAATAGTATAATTACCATTCAATATTTTGTACTCACAAATATAGACAAAAACTCTCATTTCATTACAGTAGGTCAGATCTTTCATATTCTAAAAATGTATGGGAAGATTTATTAGGATTAATGTCTTAACATATGATATATGAAGTTTGCTCACATAGTGCTGGCGTAGAAATCACAAAACAAATGTTAATTTTAGACTCAGAATATCTCAGTAGACATTAGGCTCCGTCATTTCCATCCTGTTTCATTATGAGAAAGTTGATTAAACAATTCATGATTCCAGCAGTATAAAATGGGATGATATTTACAGAGAAGATTGAACTAGATTATGTTTGTATATTGTCCTTTCCCACTTAAAAGTTCAATTATTAATATTACTATCGCATCATGGTTTGAGAAAAAGAAATTCACATTAGTAACTATTCTACCAAGGAGAATTGTAACTTATTTTTTAAGTACAATAAAACAGAATTTTCAAAGATGAGAGGCAAAGTGAAAAATCCCACAGCTCCTGCTTGCCCATGAGAGGAAGAAGTGGAAAAGCTGATGAACGTGAATTGGATTCTGCCTGCGCATCTCAGAAATCTACGGCATCGCGGGGATGACCCTTCTTTCCGCAAAGAAACGAAGCAACGCGATGAAATGAATGGGAAATAATTCAACCGAATTATATGTTCCTGTGGCTAAGCCAAACAATATGATGTGGTAACTGAGCCCGTGAGGAAAGAATGAAAAGCAAGTGTTAGTCTGGCACTGACAGAACCCGGAAGAGAGAGTCCCACCTATGGCGGGAAAAGTGAGAGCAGTTAAGGCTAAAGTGGGGAGGTCACTGAGGAGAGAAGAAAAAAAGGTCGGTGGAGACTCCCTAAAGTACTCATATTTAGGGTTATCCATAGTTGTTAATATAATTAATTATAAGCAGTTTTAATAGTAATATGAATCATACCTACTCAGACAAAATATTGGTGGCAAAAGCTCCTGGAGGGAACGGCAGGATTCTATCGCATTTGAATAGCTTGACTGCTTCCTTGTGTAGGGTAGACAGTCTGCTTTCCAATCAACAGGTCAGTCTGACGTGTTTCTGTCATTTTCATCAAATGACTTATGTCAACACTGGGAGCATTTAGCTAAGCAAGTGCTAAAGACCTAACCAAGCTTATTTAAGATTTTATAATAGATGAGAGTTCTCTGAAATATGAATTCAGCATCTTACATATACACACATCATTCCATCTGGAAAACATTTGAATATCCTATGCCTACTTTTGTTTGAATGTTTAATGTATACATATATAAAATATATATGTATATTCTGTAATTTTAAAAAAGAAATATTTTCCTATGTACTCAATGCAATACTCAGAAAAAGAAAACAGCCAGTGAATAGCCCTGAAAGCTGTTGAGTGCCCTACAATCACATGCTTCATTCCTTTTATAGAGATGACCATTTTCTTAAATACTGTTTTTGTAATTTTTATAGATTTTAACATCTGCAGGTAAAGCTGTTTAAAATTCTTGTCTATTTGCTTACCACCATGTATAAGAATTGCTGTATGCAGAATACTTAGGAGTGAAAAGGCTGGATTTTACATCAATAGAATTTTTACTTTAATTACATAATGCTAGAGTCTTTTCCGAAGTGTTGTTTTAAAAAAATCTATGGTTACCAGGAATATATACATCCTTACTTGTACTTGGCACTGCATATAAAAATTTTTCTTTGTAATTAAATCAGCATTTTACTAATCATTAATAGTTAAGTATTCTTTTCGGGGATACTGGCTAATGTTTTGGCCAACCAGAAAAACAGCTTTCCTTCAAGCTAGGGGAACATGGAAGTTTCCAGCTGTCACTGTGCTGGATCTGAGGGGTCCTGTGAGGGAACCTATCCCACCTGACTAGTAGAATAAATTCACACGTTCACAGACTTCTGTTGTGGAGAAAGAATTTTCAGGGTTAGTCAGTAAGAGGCATGGGAAGGGTTTTATTAGACAGAAATTATAAGGAACACACTTAAATGGAGTGTGGGCTTTCAAGAAAGAGTGGTGCATTATTTTCTGAAATAAGAAAAGTTTGTTTCCCTTGAGAGGTAGAAGCTAAGGAAATGTTGGTTCTCCCACACCCCTATTACAGGTATGAGGCCAGGCTTTTTTTTTTTTTAAACTAGGTAATTTGGCTCATACACTTTCTGTTGTAGTTGGGGTTTACAAGGGAACAGAATAATACAGGACATATAATTTATAGGATTAGTTTATAATCACCCAAAAAGTCAAATGCAGAAGAGTGCACAAGATTGGTCCAAACCCTAGAGACCCAAAGAATTCAGCCTAGGCCTGGATTCCATGGCAATGTCCTGCAAAAGCTAAGATGATGACCTAGTCCACCTGGAGGCCGAGAGCCCACAACGAGTCACGCATGCAAGTCTGTGTCTTCAAACTGTAGTTTCCTCAAAAGTACAATTTTAAAATTATAATTTTCTTTCTTCTTTTTTTTTTTTTTCCGGGACCAGGGATCGAACTCAGGGCCTTAGTGCTTAGCGGCAAGCACTTACCCCACTGAGCTGTACCTCCAGCCCGTAAAATTATAATTTTCCTTGTCTTCTTTCTATTTTGCTTCTTCTCTCTATCCTATATCGTAGTGAGATACGACCCCATACCGACTAGGATGGCTAACCCGAAAAGACAGATTTTGGAGAAAGGACGATGTGTTTCTCAGCTTTCTATCCCTGCGACAAACACCGGACACAGTCATCTTATAAAGGGAACAAACTTGTGTGGCTCAGCTTGAAGATTGTTGTTACTCTTGGTGGGTCCATTGCTTTGGGGCCTGTAATAAGGTAGCACATGATATCAGGGAGCACACGGTGGCGGAACAAAATCTTTCAACTGAGGCCATGAGGTGAGAGAGGAAGAGAGAGAGCCTGGGGCTATGCGAGCCCCTTCGTGAGCACATCACCAATCTCAAGAAGGTTTCCCATCAGGCGCCTGCCTGAAGTTCCCGTAACCTCCTAGCAGGCGGAGCGGGTGAGTTACCCTTTAACACATGGTTCCTCTGGAGGGTATTTAGGATTCAACCTATCACAGGAAGGGAGTAGATCTCTCACACAGTGCGGGAGGACTGTGAAATGACGCAGTCACTTGGTAATGAGTTGGGCATATTTTTTTAAAAGTTTACATGCCCCGTTACACAACTCAGTAATCCCTTCCTGGATACTTACTTGAGAGAAATAAATAAAGAGAGCATGTGAGTATTCAGAGCAGCTTTGTTTGTACTAGTCAAAAATAAAGTTTCTATTAAAAGGTGAATGAAATAATAAATCGTGACCTATCCACATAATAAAATACTAGTAAAAATAATAAACTTTGGATAAATGCAATCACATATGTGAATTTCAAAATAATTATGCTAATTTAAAGTACTAAATGCTAATTTCATTTATATAAAATTCTAGAAAATGCAAACTAATCTATAGTGACACAAATCAGATTAGTAGTTGCATGAATATATAAGGGCAAGAAGGGAAGGAAGAGAAAGATTACAAATGAAAAGAACTGGTGAGTAAGAATTTTCGCTATTTTACTTTGGAGGTCATTTTTCCCTTGTCTACATTTGTCAGATTTATCAAATTATGCACTTTAAACATTTATAGCTCATTGTGCTTCAATTATATCTCAATAAACCTGTTCCTACAGTATGCTGAATTGTAATTTCTTCAATCAGAACATTAATCTCTAATTTCTCTCTTGAGGTTATACTTTTCTTCCTATATAACTTAATGTGTAGTTCTGAAGAGGGTTAGCATATTTCCAAATGTGTCCATTTGGAATGGCTCATTAAATTGGGTGAAAGTTGAAGTTAAACAATCTACCTTTAGAAAATTGCAAGGCCAGGGTGTTCCACTCACATATAATATCTATTCTAGTGTGTTCCTTGACACTTTTGTGGCTTCATGTTATCTCCCAGTCTTACTCCCTGGACCTTCAGAGGGTGTTGTTACTTGCACAGTACAGCCTACAGGACAGATACGGAGCACAGTATAAAGCAACTTAAAAGTTTTGCAACCTGTTCAATACTGGAATTTTTAAATTGCATTTTGAGGGGAGCAACAGCTGAGTTTTCCATTTTGGGATGATTTTAGCTTTCGTATTCATGTTTTAAAATACCAGTAATGAAGTTTTCTTATTTATTTCCTTATCAGAAGTGTAACTTGCCGACACCTGAATCTCAAGTTTTTTGGAAGCATCAATAGATCTGAAAACTTCCTTATATTGTTCTTGGAGTCTCTATCATGTGAAATGTAGGCATTTAATAAATATTTCCTGAAAGAATGAGTGAACCAAATACTATTGTCCTGATTAGAACTAGCTTTTTTCATAGAATTGTGTGAAAGTTTATTTTTGACTGTCACAGAATCCTTATGTGATGTTTGGCTTTAATTTTTATCCTGTTCGAAACCAAATAGAATGTATTTCTCTCTTTTTATCATCTGTTCTCTATGTGTCTGTCTATCAGCTATCTGTCTGTCTATCTCTATCATTTGTCTGTCTGTATGATTTAAGAAATCAGCACATTCATATGTACCTTGTGTTACATTTCCCCACATTAAAATGCAGATTAAAATGCACATTATTGTTAAAACAGGCAAATAATCAATCGCCTAGATGCATACTGAGGCCACTTTAGCATTCTGCGATGCTGATATTCAGGCACTGCTAGTAGAAATTCAGTACTAAATTCTACTTATCACAGTCTCTAATACCAGCAGCATCGAAATTAGTCACTTTGATTGTACATTTTGGGGAAAGAAAACTTTGTGAGATCATCATTTTTCAAAAGAAATGGGAAATACTTATAAAGTAAAATACTGAACAAAATGTAAAGTTTAATTGTAGCTTTAATTGAAAGCCATTGAATTTTACATTTTTTCATGGTAGCTGGTAAATACCCAGTTTTCCTGATCCTTGTTTTATTTTTCTCTGCCTGGGCTATTTCTTATAACTTAGTAATAAAAATCACATATTGTACTATTAGGTTATCTAATGACCATTTTCATTCTGAAACACAAAATAAAGCAACAACAAACCTCTTTTCTTGGGACGTTGTCAGCCAATTAAAATTGTTAATCTGGACAAGGAAATGTGAAAACATCTATTTTGTCTCTTTTTGGAAAAAGTAACCGATTTTGACTGAGTATTCACAATGTCAAAATACTAGGCCATTTAATTTAATTTTTAAATGCAACAATAACTCTATGAAATAAATATTCCCTTCATTACTAATGGTAGCATTAGTACTACTGCTGCTTTTATGTGTATTCATAATTAATATTATTTAAGATGAGGGAGCCAAAGGTCACACAAATATGCACAAGGTCACAAAATACTGTGTGGAAAAGCCTGGATAATGTCCCTAGCATGTGACCTTGTAGATTTCCTTCTGTGAGAGTTAACTGATGAATTATAGACACATAGTTGAATGGGAGTTATATTTCACATGTCATAAATGACATCCTTGATCCTTTCAGACAGGGCAATTGGTATAATTTGGTGTATAAAATCATGTTAAGATATGTTTAACTAATTAGATTATACTGTATGTGTTAACTTATAACCTATAATTTTCAACATATAAAAATAATTTTGGGGCTGTGGATTTATCTCTGTGGCATAAGCGCCTGCCTGGGAAGTGAAAGGTCCTGAGTTTGATCCCCAGTAGGAAAAAAAAATAATTGGAATATTTTCATATGTTAGCAGATATCTTATAGCAAGAATGTTTTGTATCACATCATAAAGATGAAAGAGACTTAGTTTATATAATTGCATCTGATTTTGACCTATTATTATATATGTATGTAAAGATATAGTTCACTTAAAATTGTGTAAGAACAGTTTAAAGTTTTAAAAGTACAGTGGTACCTAGGTTCATGAACTTAATTTATTCCATCATTTTGGAAAAAAATTGGCCATGTTTGTGTCTGTGCAGTAAACATGGCCATGGTCATGTTTGTCACCTGATGTAGAATGTGCAAACAGAAACAAAATTTTGCTAAAAACTTTTGTTTGAGAACCAAATTATTTACAAACAGAAGTGCTCATGAACTCAGGCACCACTGTAATTCCAAAATGTGTGGGAATTTTATATCATCCTATATTGTGCAGGTGTAATTAAGAGGAGTGTTACTGACCTTTGCAGAAAGTAGATGCTATCAAATGAAAAGAAAGTTTCTCCCATTTGAAAGCAGAAAATCTATTTGTTGTGGCATTTTTATTATTACAGTGGTGAGAGTAATAGACATGTTCCATGTCTTTATTGTAGCCATCATAATATTTGTTAAAATTCATCAACTTGATTAACTAAAATGGCAGAATTTTACTATATGTTAACAATAGCCCAACAAATTGACTTAAAGTTAGGCATGAAGGATGACGTCACACCAAGCCTGCCCATCCATGATGGTTCACCCAAGAGCTTTGCTCCGTATGGTTTTCATTGTGCAATGGGCAGGATGGGCAGCCTTCACCTCTTACTACAGAGTGAAAAGGAGTAAGGTAAGAGCCCTGAAAGTGTCATGTGGCCCCGCCATTCATATTTTACTGGCCCACAGAAATCAGAGGCTCATATTAGTAACATGTGGTTGCTTGTAATTTTCTGGGCATTTTAAAGTGCAAGTCTTCTCAAAAGGAGCACAGGAACGCACATGTGAGCACAGCTAACACTCGCCAGAGTCTCTAACCCACCTCAGTAGAATACTAAATACTTTTCTTCATGAACAATCATAAATTGAACTTACCTTATCTAAAAACAGGTTTTGCTATAAGATTTTGCCTTATTTAGCAACATGTATTTTCTGTAGAGTACCTTTGAAGTTCAGAGACATTCTCTTGTGCCCATAAATTTGATATTTGTGACACAATTTCCAAAAATCTCTGGAAGCAATTATGGCTAGGTCTGCAATGTTTGAACAGTAACTGGCATATATTAAGCATCCAGAAAGATCTGTTAGTAAGTGGTTTAATTCTAGTCAGGCCAGGGATAGAGCTTTGCAGCACAGCTCCTGCCTGGAAAGTACGAGGTTGGGAGTTTGACTGCCAGTACCAAAAAAAGAAAACAAAGCTAATTCTAGAAAAACTACTGTATCAGTTAATTAAGTTCTTCATATTTTAATCAAGAAGAAATGTACTATAAATTGTGAGACTTATTAATATAAGTTGATCGAAGAAAACTGAAAACAGAAAAATTAATAGAGAGTTCTACATCTAGGACATAAAAACATCAGAAGTTTTCCTAGCTAAGAATGTATAATGTAACAAAACCAGAAATCAATTAATTTTTATGTTTTTGTCTCTCATAAGGCAGTATGGTATGGGGAGCAACTACTGGGAATTTGAAAGATGGTCAAATATTTAGTACCAATTTTTGTGGTTAGAGATGATTCTATACAGTTGTTAACCTCACAACAACAAAAGTAAAGTTTCAAATGGTGTATAACTTTGGCAATTCTGATTCTGGCTTAAAGCAGAAAACTAAATCATTTTGTGTGCTTCACATAGTTGGTTATCTCCAGTAGATTGCTGACTACTATGAGGATTATTAGAGGACTTGAAATCTTTCAGAAGAGAGTCTAGCTAGGAAATATGGCTTCTGGTATTTTGAATTCTGTCAGTTGGCAAAAAAGACTAGTTTTGTTGGAGAATTTGTTTGATTGTAGTCCCAGGTATATATGACTAGCTTCAGTGGGCTCATCCCTTATTTTCTGCTGTAAATTTGCTACTTATCACAATAGTAGCCAGCTGTGTATCTCAGTACCTTTCCCTGAGTGATGCAGGAAGCAATCCATGTGTTTATCAACTTAGTATGATGAACGGTGAAGTATGTGCATGTGTCCAAAAGTGACAAACTTGGACTTATACCCATCTTTTCCTCTGTGTAACTTTGTGTTGGATATGATTATCCAAGCATCACAACGGGTCCAACAGACCCACACCATTCCAGGATCTGTTACAGACACAAGGCATGAAAATATTGATAGAGAAAACTCAACAAAACTGAAGCTTGAGGTTGAAACATTCTACAACAAAACCAAAGGTGGAGTAGATGTTGTTGATGAGTTACGCAGCAAATACGACATCACTTAAAACACAAAGCATTGTTAAATGATTGTGTTTTGCTTGATCCTAAATATATGTGGCATAAACAGTTTGATAGTTTACAAAGAAAACAAGAAGAGCAAAATACCATGGAGAAATTTTTTTAGAGAACTGGGAATAGAGCTCATCAGAGATTATTTCAGCAAAGGAAAAAGAAAATGTTTCTGCCCGAGGAAATACGCAAAAAAAAATTGTGGAGCACACTGGTGAACTGGCAGGTGAACAGGCAGGTGCAACATCACAAAGACTACTATGACAATAGAAAGACAGAAAGGTATGTCAACTGCGCCCCTCAAGAGTATACAGGGAAACAAAACATACATGCTATCAGTGTGATACTTGTGCATAGAACCTGCAGTTGTGTGTGAAGACTGCTTCGGGTGTGACAGTTGAAGCGAAACATTTCTGTGGTAGACTTTTATTTATGTCTACACTGTAGTTCACATAAGTTTTTATTTCTGATGTAATCTTTTCTATGCAAGTATAGAGCTGATGTGAAAATTCTGATGTCTATTCTAAGCACTCATTACATATTTGATATTTTATTGATACTGTATTTCCCTACTAAGCCCATTTTGTACAATATAGTAGAAAGTTGTCAACAAAACAAGAAGAAGAGAAAGGTGACTAGGCTGCTACGTAGGAAAGGAAAGCTAAGCACACGTGCTGTCAGTGTAAATGAGACGTGTGCATGGAGCATGCAATTCTCATGTGTTAACACTGCCTTCAGTGTGACAGTTGAAGAAAACTTAGCTTCGTGGTAGAGTTGTATTGGTACTTTCACTGCAGTTCATATAGGGATTTATTTCTGATGTTACCTGTCTGGTTTTGTAAGCAAGTACTCAGTGCTTATGAACATGTTCTTGTGTATTCTAAATGCACAATATATATTAAAAATTTAATACTTGCTTTTATTAAAATGTTATATTCCTTTTAACTACACACTGTACAAGATAATAAGAATGTCCTAAAAAAACAGAAAGAACACTGAAATATCAATTATGTCCTACAGAAAGGCCAGGAAAGAAAACACTTACGCTGTGAGTGTAAGGGATATGTGTGTGGAATGTGCTGTGTGGGAAGGTGTGAAGACTGTGTTAGGTGTCATAATGGAAGCAAGACTATTGTTTCATGGAGAACCGTGGGCCTTTTCACTGTATTTCATATAAAAATTTATCTGTATTGTTTTTAGACTTAGCACACCAGAAAACAATTGATGCTGAGAATTTTGATGCTTTTTTATGAACAATAAATATTAAAAATTCAATACTTATTTCTGTGATTTTTCCACTAAGTACTCATTGTTTAGTATAATGAAACTCATAAAATTAATAATTCATCAATAGAAATATTCCAAAGGATAAACATGGGTCAGCCCCTTATTTATGTGCCCTGAAGACAAAATTAAACTTATGCCCCACTGTGAGAATTCCAGTGCCTAAACCCAGATCTGAAGTGGGCAATTGAAGTAAGACACAGATACATAATTGAAGGTAGGGAGATCTTTTCAAATGGGAAGGAGAACAAGAGCAGGAGGGAGGGGGAAGAGGGAACATAGAAGAGAGGTGTTTAAGAAAAGAAATGAAGAAAATAAAATGCAAGCAGAACTTCTGCAAGTGGAAAAGGTACCAAGAATTGGAAAGAGAAGGGCAGGATGGGATGGGTGCGTGACAAAAAGAAGATTAAGATGTGTTATGTACAGGGACCAATTCCCCACAATAACTGTAGTCATTGTCCACTGCAAATGTGTATGAAAAAAAGTTTTAAAAATATTACAGTTTCCTTACATGCTGTTACTTCAAAATTGAATTTTTTTGGATTTATTTTCTACAGTAAATTGTTTCTGAGCAACAGAAGATGTGGTTACTATGTAAGATCCCATCTTACTGACTTGCAACTGAATTTCCTGAAGGATTTATTATTTTATTTTCATATGTGTCAGGCCTCATATTTTAAAATCCATGACATCTCCATTCATTTTGGAAATATAATTGTATACCTAATAAAACGGGAAGATTGTATCCCAGCAAAATCATTAAAATTCAAAGCCTGCAGAAGAGAATAAAACAATGTTAAAAATCAAAGGCAAGACCTTATGCCTTGAACAAACCATCCAGATAAAACCTAACCTATTTTATTCAAGATAATAAATAACCCGATGCCTTCATTAACCTTTATTCTTTCTATTAGCAGTCCTGTCACCATAGCTCTAAGTTGAACCCAGCAGGCTGCTCACGAAGTGACATTTGAGAGATTGGCAAAGCAATGCATTTTATGTCGGAGTACACTATCTTGAGTTTTCGTCCTTCGCAGCAGGGGAAGGCCTCACCAGGTCCTTTTGTCCTTTTGAAAAGACATTGGAATGCTTGTACCTTTGGACACATGAGTGTCTAAATTTTTCTGTCCAGTATGAAAAATAATTACTCATCCTTTCCATTTAATTTAGAAAATTAGGTGTTGGTTGAAAAATTTCCTGAACAAATTCAACCAAAGACAAAAAAGTAGCAAGAAAAATATTATTTTAGATTGCTTTAAATAAAGTAGTATTTCACAGAGACACACTAAATTATACGTGGAACATTTTCTGTTTGAGACTTGATGTAAAATTATAAATTAGTGTTTACAAAAAGTAGATAAGATGTAGCAATTGCAATAAAAATAGAGTGTTATTCAGTGTTTGGAAATGGAAAAGTGATTCACATGCAGCAAGTCCACTCTGAATAAAACTAAGAAATTTCTACATATAACAATATATCGTATAAGTTTAGTAGAAAGCGTCTATTTAATATATCAATGCTCATGTTTTAGGAATGCATACAATGAGGCTACATACATGACCACTTTGCCTAAGTTACGTTTGTGGAACAAGCAAACAGAATGGAGATAGAAGGCAACAGACACACACAGACTCAGAGAAAGACACACGGACAGACAGACAGACAGATGGGCCTTGTGGGGATTATTTATGCCGACATGCTGTAATCCAAAAAGCATAGTTATATTAACACAGGCATCTCCTATCAGAATAAAAAAATCAGTATTAAATGAAACTTTAAAACATTTGAAACTTTCGATTTCTCTTATCCTCTGAAAATATAATAGGATATATTCATTAATGAGCATCTTCAAATGGGCAGTTTTATATGCAAGACCAAAATAAGATAAACTTGTATAAAGGGAAAGTAATACTTTTAAGGTGACTTCCTCAAATTTGTTTGTCATTCTTACCACTTTAGAACCAAAAACATGGCCATGCTTTTCCAGCTAGACGCCACAAATTTTTCACACTAAGATTATTGAGACATAATCTAAAACAATTATGGTTAATAATCTTTATGGGAAACAAGAGAAGCAAGAAAACCACACATCTAACAGACTGCACTATAAAAATATACACTATACCTTTAGATCTCACAGGTAAATATATATTTTACATATATTTAATATAAAAGTATAAACATAGTATGCAAATGCAACATATATATAGTATATATGTATTTATTCACTGTACACTTTTTTTGTTGCTTTCCTTTTCTGTCCCAGGAATTTTTTCTTTGCTCTAGAAATTTCACAATGTACAACACAAAACCCATGTTCTTCAAGAGTTTATTTCTGTAGAGGCAACTGACAGCACATGAAAAAATAAATCTATGCGTCACATACAAGTAAGGACTATGAAGAAAAAAATAAGCAAAAAATGACAGATAGTGACCGGGAAGGTATCTTTATAGAAAGATAGAGTAGAGACTGTCTGAGAAGGTGCCATTTGAGGGGAGCTCTGAATGACAGAGTCCTATGTTCACTCTATAACTGACGGAATTGAGATGCCGACTCCGCTCTGATTATAAAAGCCATGTATAGAGTTAGATTTTCTGACCATCAGCTCAGTTATACAAGTAATTACTTTTTTCTGATTCAGTGTCAAGTATACTTTGTGCTAACATGTCAAATGATGGCAGAAAACAGTTCAGTGGATTCTAGGTAAGTGCTGATTTCTGATTAAACTTAGTCCTTTTAGTACTATAATCACTCTGCCATCCTTTCCTGCTCCGAGAGATTTAACAGAGCAATGCTGGTGGTGAGATGTATGTGTGTCTCCAGGGTGGCGAGTTGTGTAGCTTCATAATTGCAAGTGAGTTAAATAGAAGCTTGTGATCTGCAGCCATCTGATGTTCATATACCCTAAGGGAATACATCAGGAACATTGTATTATCGTCCCTGCAGTGGCATCTTTTTTTTTTTGTTTTGTTTTTTGCGGTACTGGGGATCGAACTCAGGACCCTGCGCTTGCTAGGCAGGCGCTTATTCCACTGAGCTATATCCCCAACCCTGCAGTGGCATCTTTGAAGTGTCTGTCTTTCACCCTGGCCTCTGAACATACGGTGGAGAGCGCCGTCTGCTACTGTGTTCCTATCTTAAAGACACAAAGCTCCTTGAGACTTTTGTTCACTTTATGAACTTCTCAAGGGCAGTAGATGTTTGACTGGGTTTGAAAGTCATGCTTCAGGGATCAGTGTGGTCCTTGGTCTGTGAATGTTCATCTTATACCTAACACTCGTCTACTGTGAGGTGAAGGAAATTCCTTCCAACTGCCTCCTTTCCAGAACTTTCTATGGGAAAGAAGTGTTTCCTCGCGTTTTACATCCATACATGCTCCTGCAGGGTTCTGTCATCTTCCTCACACTACTGGAATCACGGTGTGAGGCAGGATATACCTCTTACCACACAGCTAGCTCGTGCTTAACAATGCCATCCACCGCACATTTCCCTCTAAGTCTGTAGTCCTTCCCTCGTAAATAATCATTCTACATTTGTTAGATGTAATTTCCAACTTGAAATTTGATGTTCGGCCTTTGGTTGCAATGTTTTCTTCAAATAGCACTTTAGACTTGGTGTAGGGACTTGTAAAACAACAGAAATTCAATAGAGCATTCAAAAATATGCTTCTTCTGAGCATACAAAAAGTTAAGAATTTCACAGATTTTCCAAGTTACTGCTTAAAGACTGTCAAATCTTACTAAAGACAAAAAAAATGAGACATGAGTTTCTTAAAATACATCACAGAACTGGATATCTATAGGGTAGCAGCCAAGAGGCAGGACACAACAGACTCTTTATAAACTCGTTTAAAGTTCTTTGAGGAAGTTCCAAGATACATTTGGGTCAGAGTGAAGATATGTCTTTATGATTTTAGAGTATTAGGATATTTATGAAATTTAGGAACAAAAAATGTCACATTAACTGTAGTTAAAATTTTATAACATATCAGTAGGCATGTGAGATCTAGAGGGGCTGTACCCAATAATTTTGATTGTAACTTTCCAAGAAACACTGAATGCTACTGGTGGACGGAGAATGAGCTCCCAACAGGCGATTTTCTGTACAGATGGGTCTTGGCTAATGCTAAACATTGGCTATATACTTAAATATAAGTTTCTTCTGGAATCAGATTATAAAAGAGGTTAAAGGTGTCTCATGAATATAAAAGTAATTATACCTAACCTGAAATAAATTACAAAGTATTCATTATGGTAGTAAAATTGTAACCAGTTTAAATAATATTGCTTGTGTTTTTAAATGTTCTTACTTAACTTTCAAAAGTTATCAATATGATGAATATATTGGTCCTATTTTTAGATAAGAATACTAAAATTCAATGAAATGTAAAGTAGCATTACTGTGACACTTTCCAAAAGATTCATATCCTGTTTCTATGGTTTATTCTTTTCTCCTGAACTCTTATTACTATGTCACATACCACTGTATTTACTGTGCTGTTATTTAAGAAAATGATACATCTGCCCAATTATAAAAATTTATCTGAAGGTAGAGATTTCTGATTGCATTGCTGGATCCTTTGTTCTCCAGATCTAGAATTGTAGGCAACCAATAATTTTTTTAAAAATGTAAATGAATAAATGATCTGTGGTGAAGGACTGGAAATAGCTTTGTGCCATTCTCAGTTGCTCCCAGATCTTTATCATGGACAAAGACAGTTGTGGGATAATCCAGCCACTGTTGAAAGTGGCAATTTGTCTTTTTCTAATCACATGGTAATACACACCAGAATTATATAAATGGGAGAAAAGATTTAAAATCTTGAAAAAATACATTGCCAAAAGGATAACAGGAACATAATCATTACCAACCAGAAGAGAAACATAGATAAATTGAATGCTAATTAATACTGATACCATATCCAAAATATAGAAGAAAAATAAAGCAAACTTATTCAGGGGTTATTTTTGTGTCTTATGATTTCAGACTATTGATATCATCTTTGGCCACAAATTAAAGCTACTAACTTTGTCTTAAATGAAAATAAAACAGATTATTCGATAAAAGACAATTTCGATCCACTTCTATTTTTGCTATAATAGGTAGCTATATGTTACTATTTATCTACTTCATCTCTTTTCTACAATATGATTCTTAAACAGGGATAAATAATGTTCAGCTTTTCTGATCAAGAGCAGGAATCCTGCCTCTAGCACTAATTAGTTGGTAGCTTGTAAAGTTGAGAGGCACAATTTCATTTATGTAAATATTTTGTTTCAATTACTCTGGGTTACACATGAATTTTAAACAGCTTAGTTTAAGTAAAATTGAGATGCACTTTAATTAGAACATTCAGGTCGATCTATGTGTAAAAGAAAGGATAAAAATAACCTGAAAGACATTCTATATTTTGTTTTCATAATTTACTTTTGAAAACATCATTGCTGCTGTGTCAAAGCTCACAAAGAAAATCATTTTTCTTGTGAAAAGTGATTAATTTTATCAACATGTTATACAATCTTAAAATAATTTGACTTCTTATTTTGTATGTGTGTGTTTTGCCTAATCCACTAGCAATATGTTCTCTGTTCCTTCAGTCCATGTATGAACTGCTGGCTATCAGGATCCTGTTTCTGTTAAACAAGTCATACTAATAACACCAGCTAAAATTTGAGTTCATATTGTGGCTCAGGTTCTTTGTGTTTAAGCACTTTATAAATGAGTTTTAACTAATTTTATCTTAAACTTAACTACAAGCAACATTTACCTCTGTTACTCCTTCCATTTACCAGAGGAGAAAACTGTGGCTAAGTTACATAACCAGTGAGCAGTGAACCCAGGATTCAAACACAGACACATTGACTCAATAGCACAAGCTAGCGACTGTGTGGTACCAGTTATTAGAATAGCATTAACAAAGAGACTTCCCAATCACAGAAAATATTGTCAGATGTCTCATATAGAAAATATTGTCAGATGTCTCATATAGGTTATGATTCCTTCATTAATCCACAAAAGCTTCTTGGCTTAAATTCTATTGATCTTTGATGTGTGAGTCTATTTATGAATTTTGTTATTTTTATAAATTCACATGACAATATTTACATCGCCATAACACTTTAATACTTACTGCAGTAAGGTAGGTCTAGAAGTGAAGTGGTGTAAATCTTCCCACATATTTGCTTTTGACCAGAGTTGCTTGAGCCAGGTCTTTTACACTTCTATGAAAATGTAAAGATTAGCGTTTTTACTTCTGAAAGTAGAAACTTTTACTGAGATTTGCTCAGAAACTCAATTATCATGCAGAGTATATTATTAGAAATAATATATCTTAATAATATTGACTCAGTATTACCATAATATCTTAATGATATTAATAACTGAAGGTTGACTCTTTTGATCATAAGCACAGTGTATACCCTGTATTTTGAGATTTTTAAAATTAATTTCTCTTGGCAAGCTTTTGCTACAGAGGGGTTTTAAATTTTGTTAGATGTATTTATAAATATTTTATTTTTGCAAGCTTCTGTAAAACATTTTCTAATTGCTTAATAGCAATATTTAGAAATGCAACTGAGTTTTATAGGTAAACCAATTATTCTGATTTTGGTGCAATTATTGGATTTAGTAGGGTTTGTTTGTTTCAGTTAGTATTAAGACTTTAGATAGATCATATCATTTATATCTAAAAAGAATTTTACTTCTTCATTTCTATATTATATATTTTATTTTACCTTGTAACACAGGCTAGTATTTTCCTTACAAAATTATATATACTTAGAGTGGAAATTTTGGTTTCATTCTCCTTTTGGAACTTTATTATTATTCTGTATTTATTTTTAAGGTACGGTGTTAACTACAGATTTTCATCAATGAAGAATTTTAACACATTGGGGAAGATCACTTCTGGTTACAGTTTTCTAAGAGTGTATTTTTACCCACAAAGCTATTAAATGTTTTGAAATGCATTACATAGATCTATGCATGGTCCTCATACGGCTTTCTACTTCACTTTGTTGATATGGTGAATTAGACTGATTGCTTTAAATATTAAATTATCAACATTATGCTAGATAGGTAAACTCCACTTGAATATGATGTCCTACTGTTGTAATACATTATTTTATTCAATTAATTCTTTTGAGACTTTTATCTATGCACAGGAGAAATATTATCCTGTGGCTTGTTTCTCTCATCGTTTTTTTTTTTTTTATTTTAAGAATAAAGGAAGAAAACATATTAACAAAGAGACATCCATTTACAAAACAGTGTAAGAACAATACAAACAATACAGAGTTACAGACAAAGTGGTAGGAAATTAACAATGGTTGTTGTATTACGTATTGATATCTTCAAAGTGGTTTCTCAAGAAAACAAATAGAGACATGCAGTAATAATCAAACAAGTAATCATTAACTGTTCCTTTCAGTAAAGCAATAGAAGACAGTAGTACAACTGTTAGCTGTCCTGTATATACAGACATCCAGAATTTCCCCTTCTTTCCTTTCTCATTTGGTTTTGATATTAAGGAAATTCTGGTCTCACAAAATGAATTCTGGCAGAGCTATCAAGTATCGAGTATTTTTGTGGATAAAATTTTGCGGATAATTTTAAGATAAAATTTATTGGTAATTTGAGACTTTTAGGTAATTTGATTTCTCTAAATTATCAAATATTTAGCCCTCTGTAATGTTTTAACATCTGTAAGACCACTGGTCATGCTCCCCTTTTCAGTACTAATATAGTAATTTATTTGCTCTATGGTTTGTCCTTTTTTACTTTAAAGAGAAAAAATTAAATGAACAATGAAATAGGATAGTAGGATAGTTACAATACTTGATAAATTGGTCATTATGATAGTTTAAACCATAGTTTAGTCAAACATTTATCAGTGTTATTTATGTTTTCAAGAAAAGAAACTTTTGTTTTCGTTTTCTTACTGTTTTTAATGATTCGTTGATACTTTACTATAATATTTTATTTTTTGCTTTCTTATCCTTGCTTTGGGTTTGAGGAAAGAATACTCTTTTCTTTTTAATATTTTTAGATTAAAGCATAGAAAAAATGTCTGCAGACATAGGTTAGGAACCTGATTTTGTAGATAAATATTTATTAGACTGAAGACATTTGTTTAAATACTGTTCCTACTGCTGCTCTCTCAATCTAGTAGTAGAGTTGAGTAATTCTGGCAAATATCACATGACCTGGAAACCTAAAATTATACTCTGACTCTTTAAAGAGGAAGATTTTGGCTACTCACTGAGATAATTGTTTGGCATGTGTCTTCATGTTTAACAAAGGCATTCTCACTGTGTGTTTACATCTAAGCATTACTATACTTCTCCTCCTCAAAATTTTGATTTAGTTGAACATGTAGTCTAACTTCTGCTTTCTTCCTTGATTGGTGGTTTATCTAGAAATGTACAATTTAATTTGCAACTATTTGTACATTTTATCATTTTCTTTCCTCACTGTTCTCTAGTTTAAATCCACAGTGGTATGTAACATTTTTTATGACTTTATATATTCAAATTTATTTAGGTTTGAGTCTGACCATAAATTAAATTGTTAAATATTCTGTTATCTTTGAAAGAAGTGATCAGCAGACTGTATCTCATAGGCTATGTCTGGCCTACATTGTATATTTTAATTAAGGTTTTATTGGTACACTGATTCTCACTCATTTATTTTCCTGCTCTGCTTCTGTGTTAATAAGGCAGAGCAAAGTCATTGTGATAAATGGGATTATAGCCTGGAAAGCCTAAACTATTTCTTTCATGGCCTTTTCCAGGTAAAAAGTTTGCCAACCACTGCCTTCAAACAGTGTGTTCTGTTCCTGTCTAGTAAAGTGTTTTGTAAATGTCAATCAGGAAAAGGTTGTTCAAATCTCTTTTAAGCACACTGATTTTCTGTCTACCTGCTCTATCCGTGGAGAGAAAAAGTTTTGAACTCTACCTATTACTGTGGATTTCTCTATTTCTCCTAGCAGTTCTGCTGGTTCTGCCTCCTAAAGTTTGAAGTTCTATTTCAGGTAAATAAAGGAAACCCCTGTGAGGGCCAGGCTAGCTCTTGGATATCATGGGTCACTTGTGTTTCTTATTGTCACGATGTACAGGGGGGAATCAAGGAGTCACAACAGTCCTGAGCTGAGTCTCCTAAGACCTAGATTCCTATCAGCATTTTATTGTCTCTGCATCCTTGGATAAGCCAAAATTCTAAGACTGTTGAGCATTGTTTCACAGAAAAGTCCACATCAGACAAAACTGTGGTAAGCACATGAATGAAAAGCAAAACAAGACCATTCACGTCATGTCTCAACACAGAAATTAAAATCCTGGTCTAAGCTGCAAAACTGACCTATGCCTGCCTGCTGCATCCCTGGCAGTTACATCTGTAGGCTCAGTTTATTCTGCCTGTCTTATAGAAATATTGAGAAACTGACCGTAGCATCTCCACTTAAACTGATCACGGTGCTCCTCCTTGTTGACAGAATTCAACTTGGAACTAAATCTTGCTATCCTTAATTTTCTGCAAAGATGTTTAACATGAACTCAAATCATGCACGTACTTTTAAATATACTTTTACTGAGACTTTTTCTCAATGTAGATTTTCTCCCTTTTCAATTAAAATAAAATCTACTTATCTCACTATAAGAATTTGCCCACTGGTCTTTGGCTGGGAAGTGATAGCAGTACAAAGAAACAAAGCAAAACTATTTTTAAAAGTTCATATAAAATTCTTTAATGAAAGAAACATATAAGAATGTGAGAACTTGGTTAATAATATATTTGGGAAGGAAATATGTTCAGCATTCTTTTTAAATGCAAGAATTTTCATTAATTTTCAACACATCCAGTGCACAGGACCGCTTTTCTAGAATAGGCTTGCAATGTCATAAAATATTAGTATAGGGTGTGGTGACGTGCGTCCCTTAGAATTTATAGTTCCTTCTACCTTGTTTTCAGCCCAGAGTATATCATCAGCTCAGCAGTGATCTCGTCTTTATGGAGAATCAAAGATACATGCTAATCTCTTCTAACAGTTAACAAGAAATCTGGAAATAAGGTGCAAAACATGAAAAATTATAAAAACCAAGAATTCAATAAAAGAATGACCATATTGGACAATTTTCTGTTCTCAGTAATTACAAATATTCTGATATGATTCCCACTGTATAGGATTGTTTTATTTCCATAAAAGTGGCATATATATGTAGAATTCCATGTCTGACTCCACATCTTTGCAGTAATACCCATGGAAATCAGGGATAAAAATATAAACATGTGGCTGGCTTCTCTATTTATTTATTTAGGTTTTATGAGAAAGGATCTCACTATGTAGTTCAAGCTGGCCTTGAACTCACTATGTAGTCAGTCTAACCTTGAACTCACAGTGATCCTCCTGTCTTAACTTCCCGAGTAAGGGGATTAGAGGTGTGTGGCACCATACCCTGCTTGGCTTTTCCATTTTAGAGCACACACACACACACACACACACACACACACACACACAAACTCTCACACACTTTTGTCTCACTTAGAGAAAACATGTTTAGATAAACATGTTCATACATACATGACTTCATAGGGAAAGTGAAAAAAATCACATTTTAAAGGTTGAAAGGAATTATAGGAAGGAAATAACAAAGAAATTTTCTGGAAGAAAACTTATATGAATGAGTACCCGGCGTTGGGAGACTCTGTCCTGCATATGCAGGAAGGTGAAACTAGTCTAGAAGAATGAGCAGTAAGGGTGAGAAGAAAGCGGTAAAAAAAGCTCAATGGTTGAAGCAGCATTTGTGTTTAAAAAGCCAAGTTGAGTTTCAATTTTATAGCGTTCACTATAGGCCAGAATGAAAATATTTTTACTGTGAAACTCAGCCACCAGATTCATGTGTACAAGCTAGAAGCCAGCATAACAAAACAGACAGGACCAAAGTTTCAATTTGAGGGTTGTAGCTTAAACTGTCTTGAGAAATTTACTTAACTACTCTAAATCTCCACATCCTCTTTTGCAAAATTTGGGCAATAGTAATACCATACCCCCTTACGGTATGACATTCAACTAAAAGGACACAGGTTAATAATCTCACATCACTGCAACAGTGTTTATCCTGCACTGTTTTACTTTTTCTTTTTCAATGAAAACCACTACAGCAATCTTGGCATGATGTGATAAGAGCCTAGATGGTGGAGTGACATGCAAAAGAAAGTTTGGACCTGAGAAAATGTCCTTGTCCTTTTTTCATGTTGATCATGCATAGGTTCCTTCCACTTTTCTCATGATTGTGCCCAAGTAGGGTTTCTCCCAGCAGCACGCTGGCTTAGTGACGTGCAGCTAGTGAAGCCATCAGCCCACAGCTACTGCATGGCTTTAACTCCAGCTTAGGAAGATAGTAGAGGCAATGGTGGGACATTTTAACTGAACAGCATAGGAGGGAGGAAACATCAAAACAAGCTTTTTTTTGTATTTACAGCTCCAGAAGAATAATACTGCTATTAACTGAAATTGTATCACAGGAGAGGACATAAGTTTGTTTGTTAAAAAAGCAGAGAGTTCAATTTTTAAGAAGACGTGACCCATTTGGACATATGGGAAGTTCTTGCTAGTGGTTTAGCTAAGTGAAGATGATCTGTAGTTTGTTCCAAATGTAACCTTATAGCAAAGTGTGGTCCGAGATGTGATAAGTTTTAAAGGAAGAGAAAATATGAGTCAAAGACAAAAACGTCCATTCTTGGTGTTTCATCAGTGTGCGTAGTAAAACCCACAGAACATCAGGCACAATAGCAGACAGCTGCCCCTGGGCACAAGTGCAAACCAACTCTGACTGGGAAGACATAATCAGGAAGGAAAGTGTGCTGAGAATGGTGAAACAAACCCAGCCAAGAAATGTTATGTTAAGGAAAAATATTGTTTTTGAAAAGGGGACTCATGCAACAACTATCCCAGTTAAGGTAAGGATTGAATTTATGTCTGTCCTATATGTCTATAAGGATTTCATTTTCAAAAAGAAGTTTCACTACAGAAGATCATGGATTGAAGACTGACAGAAAGCTACAGAAAACAGATGGGGTCACACCACTATGGGGCAGGGTAAGGGAAAACCGGGCCATGAACTGAGAAAGAAGAACATTTGTATGTGGGGAGGGAGGCATACTTAGTATTTGGGCATGTTTTTGTGTGGGGAGGGCAAGAGTGAGTGAAGTGCCCAGTAGAAGCAAAGAGTGATTGCTTATTTGACAAAGGAATTGAGAGTGAGGTACGGATAAGGATCTGAGACTGGGTCAGCAAGAGGATGTGTGCTATTCAAAAGTGGTTTTCAATGCAGGGGGCCCTGTCCCCTTAAGGAAAGATGTTAGGACCTCAGAAGGAAGTTTTCCAGCTCTCATACCCTCAGATTGCTACAGTGCCCCTGAAAATAGTGAACATACCATAGGAAATACTGCAGCTGTAGGTGGGAATAGAGGAGATACCAAGTTTTGAAGAACCACTCACTAGTAAGTCAGCCACTTCAAAAAGATCTGTGAGATCGAGTCATAATCAGACATCAACACAATGTAGCAGTAAGGTGACAGATTTAGCAGAAGAGTCCTGGGTTTAAAAATATGTGGATCAAGTGGTAGTTTGTTATCAGGGAAAATACTCTGAAGTCCATTTTTTCAGCTGTTGAAGGAGATATTAATTATTTAACTTTACAAGAGGTTTTACAGTATCACAAAAGACAATGCAGGATGAAATGCATTATAAAGGCTAAAGAACTGTACAGATTAAAAGTTTTAAAATTAATTTTATTATGGTGGTTGTTGTTACCAAAATATTGTAAATGAAGGACTAGGATCATGTGTAGAGAAGTTAAATGTAACTGTTAAATATAATAATTACAGAGAAAATGAAGAGATCTGGGAAAGCATAAGAATTGCTGGTCAAAACGGCTTATTGGTAAGCAAGCAGTAAATATTCTCCCTGCTAGTAAGAATAAAGAAGGAAACTAACAATCATTAGAAAATATGTTATAGTCTCTAATATACTAACAAGGAGTCTGACTTATAATTTGCAACCAAGAAAAGAGGCACGTTATAGCACAATAACAATAATAAATATATATGTATATTCTTTCATCTACATTACTGTTTTGGTGCATTATATTAAAAAGTGATACTATTTTTATCTCATTTTACACATGAGAAAACTAAGGGAAAAACATATTAATTGGGTCCAAGATAGTTATGTAAACACCTTATGTTCATTCCCTAATTCCAACTTAGTTTCCTTAAAAAGCAAACAATGAAAACCTGGGCTCTTTCTAATACTTCCCTGAAGCTTTAAAATCATGATAAACTTTGATTTACAGATTTTTTTTTAGGACAGAACTGACATTCTAGAATATAGCTCTCATTTTTTCTAAAGTTGTTTTTAAGACCTGCATTTACTCTAATTCTTTTTTTTTTTTTTTTTTGTGGTACCGGGGATCAAACTCAGGACCTTGCACTTGCCAGGCAAGCGCTTATTCAACTGAGCTATATCCCCAGCCCCTTTACTCTAATTCTGTGTTTATCTCAATATATGAGATTTCTTTAAACTCAGGAAAGTATGATAATTTGCTAGATAGTTCATTTCTTTCTCTTTTGTGAATAGTGCTTGTTTGGATGTGGGGAATATGCTAGTGAATGCTGCAGTGGGCTATAAAAGTAGGTGTTGGAGAAGGAGAGGTAACCATGGAGTTTTTCTCTTCTATTTGCATATTTCACAGGAATAGTCTGGTATGTTTAATAAGAATGTCCCTAAGCTAAAGAATTACACTATGGAGAATTCTCACCACCTGTAATAGAGGAGGTAAAAATACAAACAATTATTTTAGTATCTAGATAACTTCCTAGACCAATTAGAAATCTAAATTAAAATTAATAAACTATAGTAATATGATACATGCTAAAATGTAAGCACATGAATTGCCTTACAGGAGACAGTTTTTATTAACACTTATTCAAAAAATTAAATCCGGCCAAAAACACATACATAATTTAAATCATTTGATAACTAATCAACTAAGATGAAAATTTTGAAGTACTTTAGTTCTTAAAAAAACTTGTTATCACCAACATATTCAAATAGTATTATTATATATTTGCATCATGTTTAGTCTGACAATAAATCTGCCAGAAATAACCATAATTGAGTTCTTCCTTACAAAAGACATTTGTAATGTGCTAGCACACAAATAAGTGTGCAAGTGACAGAGGAATATGTCTATTCAGGTATGAAACAATACTGCTAATTTTCCCCACAGGAACCATCTACCATCCAGAAATGGCTAAATAATACATTGGAAAGATAATACACACACCTGTTGTAAGTATTTTGCCAAGTGAATTTTATTATCAAAAGCTGTTTCCTTATAGTTACCACAAAGAAAATTGGTTGTTTTTGAAGATTTTGTAAATGCCCAAGTAACCAAAAATAACGAAAATCTATAATATCTGCAAGTGATTTTCTTTTTGTTTCAAGGAGCAGAATAGCCTTTCTTACTTCGTATTTCAAATTCATATCAAAGGGGATAGATAAAAATTTCTATAAAATAAAACAGTTCTTTCACTCGTGTATTTTCTCACTATAGACACCTCTAGTGAAGTTGGCCTTCAAAATATTAACTGACCCCACCTACTAGAGTGAGATCATTCACCTCAGAGGATGTAAATCTAATAGAAACTTTTAAGAGGCATAGGACTAATTTTGTCATCAAAGTGCATAAATATGGGTCTGTCTGACCCATGCTTATTCTTTCGAATATTTCTATTGCTAAATTATTAATTTTAATTTTATGTCTTGCATTAAACAATGAGTACTTACTGGGAAAAATATCACAAAAAATAAAGTGTTGCATTTTTCCCGTCTTCGTCACCCTCATCACCATCCACCTGCACTGCCCTGCTCTTATAAAAGCATGTGTGGTACCCTTATGGTAAGTGACTCACTAGGCATCATCTCCACCAACCACTGATGAGTAATCTGACAATTCTCCTTTGAATCTAAAACTTGCAGTTCTGGTTTTTCATGTGACTCTGTACCAAATTGGGCTACTTCTATCAGAAAAATCAAAAGAAAACTTTTTTTTTAATAAAACCTAGAGGGGTGTAGGTTTATTGCATTTTTTGTGATCCACAGGTGAACGTGCAAAACTAGTTATCTGGAGCCAAAGGTGAGCATAAATCCCATTTTGTCACTTTTGCATACGTGCACACACCTTACCATTCACCATACCAGGTGGCTAAACACATAGATTGCTTCCTATATCCCTCAGGAGAAGGTACTGAGACACACAGCCTGCTACTACTACAGGAAAGTACAAATTACAGTACAAAATTGAGTGATGGGCCCCCTGGAACCAGCGTCATACTCCACAGGAGGAAGTACTCTTTCAAATACCCTCTAATTCTTAATTCTGCTAATTCATCAGTGTTTACTAATGGACGTTCCGAATAATTCAAAAACACAAGATAGAAGAGATCGTCTCCACTAAGTTACATCACTTTTCTTGATAATATAAATTTGTGCTTGTGTGTGCGTGTAGATAATTCTCAAGTATATGCTGTATTGCTTAAAGAATAGAAGCTGACGACTGGGGTTGCTAAGACTTCATTGTTATGTGTGTTTATCAACGTGCATTGAAATCTTTGACTGTATCCCAGCTTTTTAAAAAGCGCCAAGTACAAGCCCTATTTTCTAGTTGCTGGATCGTCTACTTAAATTTCAGTTCATTGTTCTTCCTTCCCGCCCTGACCAGTATGAAAGGCAACATCAGGCATTTGTTCGTCTACTTCGTCCCTGTTCAAAAGTAGATAGAGGTAAAACGAAGACGGTGATACTTTCCCCATTTCTAATTCATAAAGTTCAGTGCCCAGCCCCACGCAGACACAGGCGTGTACTTTACATTCTAGAATCTCAAAAAGAAGAGAAAGTTTATGAAACAAAATATATTTGTAATCCTCACAAAAGCAATAAAAGTATATTTTTACAGAACATGAGAAATGATATATAAAAGTTGAAATGTAGTACATCTTCTTCTGCAGTATCAAAATTGGAATTTTATAGCTGTTGCTTAAAGATAAGCCATGTTTAATTTCCTGCCTTCCCACATCATTTGGATAACCCTCTGTCACACGTACACCTATAACTGACAACAAGCCGTATCTCTATTACAAATCTCATCTTTTTCACTCCATCTCTACTCCTCAGAGAACAGTGAATTTTATTATCGAAAGCTGTTTCCTTATAGTTACCACAAAGAAAATTGGTTGTTTTTGAACATTTTATAAATGACCAAGTAATGAAAAATAACAAAAATCCGTAATATTGTGGACCTGCAAGTGATTTTCTTTTTGTTTCAAGGAGCAAAATAACCGTTCTTACTTCCTATTTCAAATTCATATCGAAGGGGATAGACAAAAATTTCTATAAAATAAAACAGTTCTATAAAATAAAACAGGAGAATAATTTCTATAAATATATAAATATACATAAAAATAAATACACATAACATATAAAATAAAACAATTCTATAAAATAAAGCAGGAGAATGATCAAATTAAAGGGAATAGTATGCATCAAGTCATGGAGGAAGAAAAGAGGTTGGTTCAAAAATCTTTCCCATAATTGTTTCACTGGAGCATAGTAAGGGGAAAAATTCGGCAAAAGCCAAGTCATCAAAAGCCTGGTAGCACAGGGTAAGAGTTGGATTTTTATATATATTTGTTTTTTTATATAGAAATATATAAATTTTATTTTATAGAATAGAATTGAAAATGTTGGTCATAACAAGTTTTTTTAAGAACTAAAGTACTTCAAAATTTTCATCTTAGTTGATTAGTTATCAGATGATTTAAATTATGCAGGGAGCACTGTTCTCTGCTCGGTAGGAACTGGTTTTCTTTAAAATGTTAAATATTCTCTACCCAAATTGCTCACTCCACATTCAGTGACTCTGTTTGCAGCCTACTAAAACTTAATCTTTACCACAGCGAGATCTAGTATTTAAAAAATATTCATTTACACTCTACAGGAGGGGGGAAAAATAAGAGAAGGAGATTCAAAATTTTCAATACTTGTTAGATGCATGTGCTAAGTCCCCAGCAAACATTACTATTATAAACATGTGCTAATAAAGACTGAATTACAAATGAACATAGATTTTTAAGAAATTGTGTAATTGTACTTCAATATTAACCAATGCAAGGAAATAAGTAGTTATTAGCAGATAAATGAAAAAAAAAAACAAAGCTAATTCTACAATGAACAAACACACTGGCAAACTAAAAAACTGTCTTTCAGCTGACTATCTTTTTGTTTTATAGTTTCACTCATGAATGTACTCATCAAATATCCAATATATATGTTTAATATATCTTTATGCAATGCATAATATATGAATTCATTCAAGCATATTTAATGTTTCAATATTTTATACTAACATTAAAAATTAAGTTTGCTTAATATTGTGTTCATTGAATATTGATAATTTTATATATAATTTTAATAGTCACAAACAAATCATTTGAATAATATGTAGTTTAAATTATGCTCTTTACTGGACATGTTAGGTTAATCAATATTAAAAATGAATGATAGAAGCTAATTTGATTGAAAGTTAAAATCCTTTGCGGAATTTAACATTGAATGTTTCTCTGTCTTAATTCAATGCAGAAAGAAAGACAAAGGCAGCAGATTTGTCTTTTTAACCATTATCAAATAGAACAGGACACCACACTTTACCTGATATTGGAGTGTTTCCCTTTATACAAACTCGCTGTCCCTAACCCATTCGGTAAAATTACTGCCTTAACCATAGTTTCTCTTATTCCCTGCACACAGAAGCTTAGTATTAATACTGCTGATTGCAGTATAAAGAAAATGAGCTAATATATCTACACACCTGTGGCTTGCCGGGTGCCCACACACTTTTTTCACCTATTCAGACGCCATTGGGAGGCATATACTATTTTATATATAAATGAAGCATCTGAACTTCTGAAAGAATATGAAATTTGCTGAATTGCACAAAGCCATTAAACAAATTTACTATGAAATCTACGTGCACCTGACTTTAAACTTGACTTCTTATACGACATCCTAGCTAACTCCACTCAGACCCGTTCTGTGTTTTACTGTAATCTATTTCAACTTCCTGGGGCAGACTGGACCTTTCAACAGGCTGCACAATCCTCAGTACTGTGGGTCTACAAGTGGTGTGGATCCTCGGAGGAAGGACTTTGAGGGACGGGATTTGAATTTTAATTCTATTAACTATTATCAAGAAGGGAATAACTCTGAACCTCATTTTACTGACATATAAAATAGGCTTATGATATTAGCCTGTTGAACTTTGGGCTGTTACTGAGTATAAATGTTTGGCTTCATATTTAACACCCCTTTAGGGCCACTCAAGCCAATTTCTGTGTGAGTCACTGCATATTTTGCTTATGTTTATTTCTCTCTTCATCCATCACAGTTAAGAATCTGTCAAGAAAAACTAAATTTATTAAGCGTATATTACAAACTAGGGACCTCCACAGATATTCATTATTAAATCATCTCACAGCCCTGTGAGAGTCCCCAGAGCAAAGCCATGGCCATTTTTGCTTATCTTTCCCAGCTCTATGATTCTCTAAGTATTTGAACTTGTTACTGAAGTGTAGAAGAGCTTTGAATACACTTCTAGTGACTGACTCTGGGCTCCAGATTTCATACACTCAGTTACCTACTTGAAATTGCCATTTAAGTGATGAACAGATATACAAAAAATAAATATTACACAGAACTCTTCATTTATTTGTCTGTAACTGCCACCCACCCCAGCCTTTACCCAGGTTGGTAAATTGTACTTCTACCCACTTAATCATTTATGCAGAAGTTTAGGGATGGTGATCTCCTCTTTTTCCATATGATGCATTACATTTTACCAACTGTGAGTCTAACTTGCTCACTGCCCAAATTAATATTCGAGTCTGTTCAATACTCTGTGTTCTTTATCTTCTCTGATTTGTACAACCATACTAGATTTTATTGCCCAATAAGGAATTTTTATGCTGAAAAAGTATCAATCTCATTATGATAGCTTCTCATTATAAGAAGAAAAATCCAACTCTTACTCTGTGCTACCAGGCTTTTGATGACTTGTCTTTTGCTGAATTTTTCCCCTTACTATGCTCCAGTGAAACAATTATTGGAAAGATTTTTGAACCAAGCTTATTTCTTCCTCCATGACTTGATGCATACTATGCCCTTTAATTTGCTCATTCTCCTATTGCTCTCAGTAACCACACGGGACAGGTGTCCTCTCACTCAGCAGGTCTCGCCTCCAAGCCATCCACTTACGGAGGCCCCTCTCCAGGCCTCCCCACGTGAACAGCTCACCCAAGCCTGTTTCTCACAGCACTCTGTTTTATTTTATTCTACTGGGTTATCAATTTGTTCAACCGAATATATTACTGGACTTTAAAATACTATATAATTTATGCAAACAAAGACCTTTATGTTTTACTTGCTGCCATATTTTTAGGTGCCCTAGAGCACACTCTTGGTGCCCTATATTGACTGAATGAATGAACAGGTAGAGAATGTATAGGTAAAGAAATGTATAGATAAAATATATAGATAAAGAGATGTCACATAGATTTATGAATGATACAAAACCTCTAAACAATTTGGTTTTGTTTTTTTCTAGTTTTGCCCCCCAAGATTCTGGCTCTGCAACCATACCATTAAATGTTATTGTCTAGCATATGTATTGTCATGTGTTTTACATAAGGAGGGATGGGCAAGAGAAATATAACAAGACCACTTGGAAGCAGAAAGACTAGGTCTGAGGATTGAAATAAGTTTTTTTTTAATTACATAATTTCATTCCTGAAAGAAAAAGTTTTGTAGCAACAGAACAAGACAGAAGGGAAACTGGGTTAGTAACTAAGTATGACTTTCACTTGGCCCGGTTATTCAGTAACTACTGCATTACTGTAAGGAGCTATCAAATGGTTTTGTAGGATGCCATGAAGTTTGAATCAAACCAAGAAGAATACAGGAAAGAAATGATATAATCCTCAAGATTAATTCTTTGAGCCCTGCCTTACCGTACTACCCCTCTATGGGGTTTATATCTTTCTTCTTTGAACCCCAATAGCAATTATTTTGTACTTTTTAGATTACAGTTTACCATATTAGATAATATTGAGTATTTAGTCATGCATAATATTTCTTTCCCTTTATATTAACTTGCATACTCATCAAGGAAAGGATCTGGGGTTTATTTCTCTATTTCTTATGTTAACCTTATACCATGTACATTTAAAATGTGTGAACAATAGCAAAAATTATACTGTTTCAAAGTGTGATAAGTTTGGCAAGTACATTATATGATTGTTTGTTGGAAGAAAAAAGAAACGAAGGAGAACAAAGAAGGCAGGAAGTGAAGGGGGGGAAACTGAAAGAAAGGAGAAGGCAAAGAAGGAAGCAGGGAGTCCTAGTTAGCGCTGCTCTTTTAAACAGCAAGGCTTTGATCGAAGGAATTTAGCTAAGAGCTAAATTTTTCTTCTCACATTTCCAAACCTTTAATTTATTTTAAATCCACTGGAGGTAGGAATGCCAAGAATCCAGACACCAAATAACAGCTTTCATCTACAAGGTGACAGCCTGCTTCTAAGGTTTGGGCAATTAAAAGACCTATCTGGGAGGTGTTGCTGTTGCCAACGTGAAAGTCTTCTGCCTGGCTGACTCTGCCGCATATCCCAGCCCTCCCACATGCATCCCATTGATCTGCTAAGAGAGCAGCAATTAATTCCAAATGTCTCTATGGGCAAGGGAGCCTTCCTGGCTCATTTACGAGATTGCATGTTTTGTAACAAGTCCTCTTGCTTTTCCACGTGCAAAGGTGGTGCACTTACTTATTAATGATGTAGGATGTGATGCATCGAAGTGTTCTCTAGCAAACGTTTGCTGCAACTCTCTAGTGTCTTCCAGGACTTAGCTAGAAGATCTTGAAAAATGATTCATTTTTCTCATTTTTCTCTCTTTTAGTGTGAAATAAAAATGTTGTCTCTTGCCAGGGTACTAGTCAAGGGAAGAGGAAGGGGAAATGAAACATTGCAAGAAACATAAATGTAAATTCAGGCTCTTAAAAGGAAGACACTCCAGGTAGGTAGGTTTTGCACAGCCAAATTCTCAGAATTGCAATTCTGTGCAGGAAGAGTATTGTGAATCGACTTTCGGTAGGAAGACAAGAAAAAAACTTTTGATTGGATATAAGAAAATAACATTATAAAAAACATTATAACATTTATAACATTATAAAAAATAACATTATAAAAATCAGAATATTTGCATTACTTGTGCCCTTTCAAGGTTAAAGGAGATGCAAACATCTTCCCTATCTTTAATACAGGGTAGAACAAAGCACAAAGAAATTAGGAGACATTCTGGATAACTAGTAAAAACTTAAAATCTTGAATTCATTCTAAAGGGTTTTTTTCATCTTTTAAAAGTGTTTCTACCATAATTGGATATAGGAATTATTACCAAGAGTAATCAATTGTTTAAGAGGAAAAGTATTTCCTTCTAGCAAAATATTTTGATAATAAAAGTCATACTTAAGATATGTATATTTTCACTAACATTTTTCTATTGATTATGTAAAAATTTGCCTATATCATTTCTTGTTCTAAATAAGCAGAAATTTCAAAAAATAGCACCAGAAAGTCTTTGGCTCTGGTACAGTTCGTGGAAAATGGCAAAATCACCCAATTTACATTGATAGTTTCCTCTTTCTCTTGTTAGATTTTTCTAGTTGGATAGATAGAGGACAAACACAGTTTCAAAAAAGAATGCTTCTGAATTTTTGACTTATAATCTACACTTTAGTGTGGGAAGGTATTCACAGTTATTTTCAAAAATTTACTTAATTTTTATAGTTTTTACTATAGTGACTTTAATTTTAGAAAAGATAAATTATAAAAATGAAAACTGAATACTTGGGCCTAAGCAGATTTCTTAGCATGGTCTTGTTTTATGTTTGTCTACTGGTGCATTTTAGGCAAATTCTGTACTCCCAAAGGCAATATCTTCCAACTTGCAATATATCAGTACTAGTACCTGTATGGGCTTAAAGGAAAGAAAATCTCCAAAAGGAAAAACATCTATGCAATTAAAAATCAATAGTTTCTAATAACATTTTTGTAACCAATACAAAAAAAGGATAAAATTAAAGATGTCCAGGAGAAAATGTTGAAAAGATGAATTGCACATATATATAATGATAAGCCCAAAATAGAGACCAGGTTAGTCAATTAAACTAACCTAAGCATATTTTCAGAGGAAAAGTAAGTCTATATGTTCTGTTTCCCTAGACTAAGACACTATCTTCTAGGGCTTCATAAATCCGTTCTCTTGTGGTTTTGCTAAATCAACCCTTTTCTGTGCTTTCAGGATTCAAAATCCTGTTTAAAGATATAAAAGCTTAATATTTTTCTTCTTTGTTACTTTTCACATTTCAATTTATCTCTTTAAAAGAAACCTTTTTGGTTTCAGACTATATCAAACTAATGACTGCTCACTTTGGGGCAGAGTAAGATCTATCCCAGAAGGCAAGTGATGTTGCATAAGAAAAAGTGATACCTTCGGATGAATTTTAAAAGTACTTTCTGATTCAGAGGATGCTAATGGCATAAAAAAAATTCAAGGACTCCTGAATTTATGTTGAGATATAAGGATACATTATTCTCTAATTTTGTTATGAATCCTTTTATTTTTCATACAAAATGTTCTTAAAGTTCACATTTCTTTTTAACAGAAAGTGAGATATTAATTTCTGTTATTACATAATATTATACATATATTTTCTATTATTACATAGCATCATGTATATTTCAAGTTATCTTTGCTGGCAACTAATGAAAGATGAACATTAGGACTGAAAGGACGGTAATGAAGTTAGATGTTGGTGTGTTGTTATATTTTAGTTATTCATTTGGCAGTCATCTATCAAATGTTTGGTTTAGGGTAGCAGCTAACATGCATTTTGTGCTCTCTGTAGACCAGGAATTTTTCTGAGCATTAAGTGGCTTAGTCCCTTAAACTGCGAGAATGACATATATTTAACATCATTTTTTCTGTTAAGGAAATTGAACCAAAAGGAAGTAACTGGTTTTCAACCATACATGTGTGTAATGAAGCTTCAATTCTAACAGAGGCTGTTGGGCTCTGAAGTCCATACACCCTCTTGCTTTTGAAATAGTGATAGCTGATGTACAAGGTCTTGATTCAAACAGCCTATGCTGTAGAAAGAGGGAACGGGGTTTGCGTATGTGTTACATCCAAAAGAAATTCTTGAGGGATGTGGAAGAGCACAGCAAGGAGATGCCAAACATTATGTGGTCCTCAAGAGACCTAAATTCTTCACAAGGATGTAGCAGGGCACATGAACAAATTTCAGGCTTGTAAATAAGTAGGACCAATAAGGCATTATGTAGTTTGTTGTCATTCTTTTATGGTAATGACAGAAACACAAGGAAGAATGTGACCAATCGCATAACAGGTGTGGAGAGAAGTAGAAATTTCCCTACGTCTCAAAAGTAGGAGATCTCTAGGTGAGTGAGAGAGTAGGACACATCGCACAAACTCAAAAATCAAACAGGGTAAAGGAGAAGAAGAAATAAACTGAAGTTTGATGGAGCATGAAATGACCTGGCAAATCTGACAGAGGGGATTTCAATTGTATGGGACATAGAAGGCAGGCTGGATATTCAGTGTTGAACTTCAACCCAAGGAAAATGAGATCACGAAAGGAGAGAAATAGATCAAATTGTGTTTACTTATGATAGGTGAAAATCTTCAGTCAAACACAAACTCTTTCTATACAAACCTAAGTACTTGGTAATAGAAATTACACCTTCCCTGTTTTTGCTACGAAGTCACTTCCTCTAGTACACAGCATATTCATCTTTTATTCAGACCTGCAGTCTTTCCATTCTAGAGACGTCATTCATGTTGTGTAGAGCAGCATGCTGGGAATATTAGGGAATACAAAGTTGAGGATGAATAGAATGTGTTCTCTATGTACTTTAAGTTGTAGACACAGCAGAGGCATACTGGTCAGCCCTTCTGACTGGTTGGTGTCCATGAAGAGCTGCCTGAGTATTTGGAACATGGGTTCTGCTTGGGGGTGAGTTGGCTTATACAGCAGTATACTCAAGCCTACCAGTACAGATGTCATAGGAGGCCACTGTGTATTTTAAGGAACTATTTTAGTCAGTTTTTAAGCACAACTACTATTTGAAATTAAATAATATAAATTAAATATGATTAAATAACTGACATAGAAATGAAGACAATAAAATTAGTTATTTCATAAGCTTTATTCTTATCTATGTATTTGAGGTTATTGTTGGTTATATTTCTATTGCAGAAATGGTGTACTGCATAATGATATAATACTTACTATACATATCCAGTGCTATTAGTCTGATATCTTAAAATGGCTATGCTAGAAATATATACATTATGGAAACTGACAATTCTGTACATCAAGAATTTATTCTTATAGACCTGGTTTGTACATTTTTATACAGTACATCATTGGTCATTTGTAAAATGGCAATACAAGGCATATGACCATGTTTTCTCTCTAGGATCCCAAACCAGGGTCCTAAATTTGGAGCTCAAGCTCCTCTTCCCACCAGAAACAGCATCTACAAGTCTAGTTTAACCCTGCTGTCTCCCCTTTATTACATATTAAATATCTTCTGGTACAATGGTTCTCAGCTTTGGTTGTGTATTGGAATCAACTAAAGAATTTAACAGAATTTTTTTTTCTTTAAAATAATGAAATTTGTCTGTCACAGTTTTAGTGAAGTGAGTGGGAATGGAATATATGCATATATGTTCCCAAAGTGCTTCTAACTGTGTAGCCAAGGCCAGGAAATTGTATGCAAACATGGCTGTACCTGGAGTGAGCCACATTCTGTTGCTAGGAGGGACTATATTTTACCTCCTGCAAAATCAGCACGGGGTAGAAGCAGGTGGCAGTTAGAAACTGGACCAGAGGTCATGCTTAAAGAACAGCGGTAAAACCGGAGTGCTCTCCAGATGGTCCTGTCACCTTCTTTCCCTCAGCCAGCAACAACGCCCTTCCACGGCAGCTCTTTGTTCAGAGTGGCCCCTGCCACATCCTGGGGCTGTAGATTAAGTAAGGGCAGCCAGGTCAGAATTGCTTTTGGTGTCTGTTTCCTCAAAGACATGTCATCACCTTTTTTCTTTGCTTCTTTCCAGGGAATCTATTTTAAACCCTTGAAACATAAAAGAATCTAATTTTGTCCCATTCCTCAGGACAATAGGTGCCCTACCCTGCTCCTCCCCTTTTAAGAAAAGTTACCTTTAGTCATTCCAAAGTGCTACCCTTTTCTTCTTTTCTAAGGGAAAAATGTTTTCAGTCAGTCCCCAAAACCAATTTGGTCTTTTTATTCTGAAGAAAAATAACACAAACTGTTTTCTCTAAGGAAAGTTACCAGATAGGAAATACATAAAAAAGATAGACGAAGGCATTTCTGTCAACTCGTTAGCTTCAAACGTCCATTCACACTGCCACGCTGGTTTCTTCCATATACGTAGATATGATGCAACCACTTAAAAACAATGCAGCGGGCAAACTGTAAGGTGAGCCTCATGATCCTCACACTCTAGTATTTACAGCTCTGTATGCTCCCATCCCTCTGAGGGTCAGAGGAGCTTGTGACTCACTTTTAACAGAATAAGGCAAAAATGACAGATATAGCTGCTTTTATTACATTGTTTTACATGAGACTTGCTTTAGTTCACCTTGTGGGCTTTGAAGAAGAAAGCGACTGAATGCTGCCAACAAGCAACTGAATGCGAAAGTAGAGGATTTTCTATTCCATCTTCCAGAGGAAATTCAAGCCCTCACCTACCTGTTTATTACAATCTTTCTAGGAACCTAAGCAAAAGCTCTGCTAAGCTGTCCTAACATTTCTGAACTGTGAGCTAATGAATAAATGCTGCTGAACCTGGCAAATTTGTAGTGAACTGTTTTGCAGCTTATAACACAAATTAGCATAGAACACCAACATTTATTTTCCAATAGTCCAAAGCTCTTAAAGGTTGATTTCAACATTTGTCTTTCCTATCCTGCCAGTCAACAGACCCAACCACCTATAGAAAGTGCTAAGCACACTTACTCTTTAATTCCCTCGCTCATCTCCGCCTTGATTGACCCTGAACCCAGTTTCCTTTACATAATGAGTAGCCATTTGTCCCTGGAAACCAAATGAATTAATATTTCTATTCTTTCCATTATGTCACCTATTATGTAATGCCTTCTCGAGGTCAGCTTGACTGATTACTTAGTATTGTATTTCCTGTGTATCTCTCTTACAGTGCTTATCATGCTGTGTCACTAATTTTTTGTGCATTTTTCTTCTTGCATCATGACTTCTCAGAGAACAGGCAGGATATACTGCTTGTTAACTTTTTTATTTAAAAAAATAAAAGAATGAAAACGTATTAACAATCACACATGAATTTACAACATAACACAAGAACAATACAAGCAATACTGAAATTCAGACAAGGTGATAGGAAATTAATGATGGCCATTGTATTACATACTGATTTCTTCAAAGTGGTTACTCAGGAAAACAAATAGAGACATGTAAGATTTATCAAATAATTATTAACTGTTCCATTCAATAAAGCAACAGAAGTCAGTAGAATAACTGTGTTAGCTATCCTGCATATACATATATACATAAATTTCCCCTTCTTTCTTTTCTCCTTTCCTTCATCCCAGGAGTTCTTTATTTTTCATCAGTTTCCTTTTGTTTCACAATGTCTATCATACCTCCTCATTTTATTCTCTCTTTCAGATTCTTACAGTAGTGAGACAATATGTTGTTTACATATGTGGGTCTGATTTATTTCACTTATGAGTATAGTCTCTAGTTGTGACTACTTACCTATACAAGCCTCAAGTTTATCTTTCTTTTAGCTGAGTAAAAGTCTACTATATAAAATAGCACAATTTTTTTATCCATTCCTCAGTGGATGGACATTTGGGTTGCTTCCCTGATTTAGCTATTACAAATTGTGCTGTTATAAACATGGGTGCACATATATTGCTGTGATGTGATGTTTTCAGTTCTTCTGGGAAAAAACTCAGAAGGGGAATAGCTGAGTTGCATGGGATCTCTAGACTTAGTTTACTGAGGAATCTTCAAACTGATATTCACAGTGGTTTCACCAGTCTGCATTCCCACCAGCAGTGGAGAAGAGTTCTTATTTCTCCACAGCTTTGCCAGCATTCGTTGATTTCTTAATGATTGCTATTCTTACTGGGGTGAGGTGAAATGTCAGTTTTGTTTCAATTTGCATTTCTTGAATGACTAATGATGTCGAACATTTTCTCATGTATTTATTTGCCTTTTGTATTTCTTTGTCTGAGAAGTATGTATTCATCTCAGATGCCCATTTCTGGATTGGGTCTTTGAATTTGGGAGAGTTGAACTTTTTAAATTCTTTGTGTGTTCTAGATAGAAGTACTTTGTCTGAGGGACTGTCAGCTAAACTTTTTTTCAGTTTGTGGGTTTTCTTTTTACTCTGCTGTTCATTGCTTTAGATGTACAAAAACTTTTCAGTAAGGTGAGGTCCCAGTTATTGAGTCTTTGTAGTATTTACCATGTGGTTTGGTTTTTGTTCATGAACTTTCTGCCTACACCTATGTCTTCGAGATTTTTACCTAGTTTTCTTCCAATAGATTTAGTGTTTCTGTTTTAGCATTGAGATCTGTGATCCATTTTGACTTGAGTTTGGTGCATTGTGATAGACTTGGGGCTATTTTCAGTCTTTGGCAACTGGCAAGCCAGTTTTTCTAGCACCATTTATTGAAGAGACTATCTTTCTTTCAGTGAACTTGTTTGGCCCCTTTGTCAAAGATTAGGTGGTTGAATGTGTTTGTGGTTGTGGCTGTTTCTTACAGTCTGTTTCATTGATCCTCAGGTCTGTGTTTTAGCCAGTACCATGTTCATTTTATTACAGTAGCTTTGTGGTGTAATTTCAGGTCAGGGATTGTGATTCCACCTGACTTGTCTTTGTTGCCCAGGATTGCTTTTGCTATTCTGGGATTCTTCTGGTTTCAGATGAATTTTAGGAATGTTTTCTCTAGATCTGCGAGGTATGTTAATGGGAATTTAATGGGAATTGCATTGAATCTGTACAAAAGTTTTGGTAGCATGGCCATTTTCACACTGTTGGTTCTTCCTATCCATGTGCAAGGAATATTTTCTCATTTACTGAGATCCTCTTGGATCTCTTTTTTCAGAGTACTATAGTTTTCATTGAATATATCTTTTACTTCTTTTGTTAGATTAATTCCTAGATATTTCAATTTCTTGGATGCTATTGTGCAAGGTATGATTTCCTTAATTTTTCTCTCAGTCTGTTTGTTGTTTGTGAATAGGAATGCTATCAATTTTTGAGTATTGACTTTGTATCCAGCTACACTACTGAATTTGTTGATTAATACAAGGAATCTTCTAGTGGAGTTTTGGGGGTCTTCCATGTAAAGTATCATGTCATCTGCAAATAGTGATAATTTCACTTCTTTTCCTACACTTATTCTTTTTATTTCTCCCTCTTGTCTGATTACTCTGCTAATGCTTCCAGAACTATGTTGAAATAGGAGTGGTGACAGTGGACATTTTTGTCTTGTTCCTGATTTTAAAGTGAAAGCTTTTAGTTTTTGTCCAGTTAGTATGATGTTGGCTGTTGGTTTATCACAGATGGCTTTTATCAGCCCCTTTGTCAAAGGGGTTGATAAAATAGATGGTAAAGACCATCTATTTCTATTTTCTGTACAGTTTTTTTCATGAATGAGTGTTGGACTTTTTAAAAATATTTTTCTGCATCTATTGAAATAATCACATGGTTTTTGTCTTTGGCTCTATTGATGTGGTGTACAACATTTATTTATTTGTTTATATTGAACCAACCATGCATTCCTGGAATGAATCCAGCTTGAACATGTTGTATGATTTTCTTGGTGACTTGCTGCATTCTATTTGCTAGTATTCTATCGAGTATCTTTGCATCTATGCTCATTAGGGAGGTTGGTCTGTAGTTCTCTTTCTTGGCTGGGTATTTCTCTGGTTTTGGTATCAGTAAAATACTTGCCTCCAGAAATGAGTAGGGAGAACTGCTTAGGTTTCAATTTCACTGAAGTATTTGAGTAGCATTGGCATTAAATTTTTTCTGAATTTCTTGTAGAATTCAGCTGTGAATCCATCAGGGCCTGGGTTTTTCTTTGTTGGTAAGTTTTTAATCATGTTTTCCAACTCTTGAATTGATATTGGGTTGTTCAGGATTTTTATATCTTCTTGATTCAACTTTGGTAATTCATATATATCAAGGAATCTGTGCTATGGAATCTGTCCTGAGTTTTTTATCCTATGGTAGTAAAGATTTTCAAAGTAGATATTAATGATCTTTTGAATTTCTGTAGGATCTGTAGTGATTTCACCCTTTTCATTCCTTATTACATGAATTTAAGTTTTTTCCTTTCTTTTTTGGATAAGGTTGGCTAGGGGTTTATCAGTTTTATTTATTCTTTCAAAGAACCAACTCTTTGATTCATTTATTTTTTGTAGTGTTTTCTTTCATCTCAATTGCATTAATTTCTGCCCTGATCTTTGTATCTTCTCCCTTCTTTACTCTTTGGGCTTGACTTGTTCCTTTTCCAGAAGTTTGAGGTGCAGTATTAGACTATTTATTTGTTCTGTTTCTGTTTTCCTTATGTGTGAGTTTACCACTATAAATTTCTCTCAGAGGACTGCTTTCATTGCATCCCATAGATCCTGGTAAGTTGTATGTATACTTTCATTTGTTTGTAGGTATTTTTAAATTTCTTCTTTAATTTCTTCTGTGATCTATTGGTTGTTCAGGAGGTTGTTATTTAATTTCCAAGTGTTTTTGGAGTTTTTTGAGTTCCTTTTGTCATTATTTTCCAATTTCATTGCACTGTGGTCAGATAATATGCATGAGATAACTTCAGCTTTTTTGCACTTAGTTAGCTATATTCTGTGGGCTAGATATTTCTTTGAATCTGTTTCATGCAATCTCATTCACTCCTATATTTTTCATTTAAGGTTTGCATCAGTTTCCTATGATCAATTTTTTTATATATGTCTTCTTTAGATGTGCTGAGCAATTCTTTCACTATGGTTGTTATTTCCTTTTTTACCCGAGAGATTATTTCTCACCTGGATGTCTTCTATGGCCTGATAGAGTTTCTTTACTTCCATTGCAATCATTTCAGCAATTTCTGGTGTGTGTTTACCAAGTTCTCCTATGTGATATCTCCTGGACTTGTTCTGAGTTAGATGGAATTCTGAGCTTGCATTTTAGTCCTCTGTCTTGCCATTTCTGATGCTGGAGGCATAGCATCCAGTCTCCCTCTTCCCTGGCAGCTCAGCAAATGTCGTTAGCATCCTTAATTTTCCTGCTGGTCAGACTTGTCCCTTGGTGGCCACTGAGATGAGATGCTGACTCTGGGGTCCTCCAGTAGTTTGTAGTTGGTGAAGTGTACCTAGTTCTCAGGTCTCAGATGTGATCTGAGATGTTGGTGCATTGCAGACCATCTGATCCAGTGTCCCAAGGCAGCTCAGGGAATGTGTATGATCCAGAAGCAGGCTGCACTGGTGGTGATAACAGACCACTTAGTCCTGTGTCCCCAGACTTCTCCAGGTGCAGGCAGAGCCCAGACATAATCCACAGGGTCAGCAGTTTGTGGACTGCCTGATTGGGTGTCTCCAAGCAGCTTAGGGCACACAAAGGAGCCAGATGTGGGCTGCACTGACCGTGATCACAGACTGTCTGTTTCTATGTCCTGCTGAAGGTCAGGGTGCATGCAAAACCCGAACACAAAACCATGGTGTCAGCAGTTCATGAACCACTTTATCTAATACCTCACATGTTGCAGGGCGTGTGCAGGGAGGGCCCAAATGCGAACTCCAGGGTTAGCAGTTCATGGGCCTTCTGAGCCAGTATCTTCTGGCTGATCTGGGTGCACAGAAGTTAGAGAAACAGCTATTGCTTATGTTTAGACCCCTCAAATCTGGACTAGCACATCCAATAAATGTATATTAAATTGAATCAAAATAAACTGATACTCTCTTGGGCACAGTTTTTGTGCTGGTATATCGAAGGCACAATCAATTTGTAAATGAATATTCTATATGTAATCACCTACAGTTTTTACAACAATACTGGCCAAACATCATTTCAGGCAGAAGACTACTTTAATGAGATCGCTACAAAAATTACCTACTGCCTTTTACTGATAACATTAAGGGCTAGCAATTCCATTCCATAATTTTATGATGCTTAGAGAAGAGTTGAAAAAATACATATACTCCTAACATTAGGATGAAAAAGAAAATGAGCCCACTAAGAATCTGACAGAGGATTGTGTGCAATTATGTCTTTCTTGAAAGAAGGCAATACACTCAAAATTAAACCAAAGATGGGGAAAACTCACTTCTAATTAGTAACTCATCTCTGTGTTTTGCAATGGACTCTGGGGTACTCTGGGGTAGGTATAGATAACCCTTAGAATGACTTGGTAATATAGTTATGTAGTATAAATTCATGAAGGGAAGTATAAGTAGAATTTAGGGAAGAGGATGTAACCCTAGCAGTATATTAAAATCTAGATATCATACTCAAAATTATATAAAAGCTAAGTCGTACTAAGTGGGTACAGTTCAAAACATTTTTGAACTGTGGGTGCTGTTATTTTTAAGATGAAGAAGACATTCATTGAAATTGAAAAGAAGGAACCCCATAACCAATATATGCCTTTAGTATGTAGGTCAATTCTAACTCAAAGACTGTAAATAATTTATAGCAAACAAAATGAGGAAGAGCAAGAATCTCCATGAACACTGCTATTCTTCATTCTCTAAATTTTCTGTTATGTATTCCTCTAGAAATTGTTGGAAGTCCAGTAACTCCAACACACCAATATGACCTTGCAGAAGTAGAAAAGTATAGTGAAGATTTTGTTTCTGCTCTAGTCTCAAAAAGAGGGCTGCAAGAGTAGGTCCGTGGGCTTGCGTTGTAGTTCAGAGCATTTAGCATGTGTGAGGTACTGAGTTTGATTCCTCGCTGAGCCTTATCTAAACATATACTTCTGAGCCCTGTAACTTGCTGGATGTATCATCCTTGGTAAGTATTAAAATTCTCTAAACTGCTAGGTATCTTCCTTAAAAATTTAAAGGCAGCATATTACAGCAATACATGCATACCCATATTTATAGCACCACTGTTTATAACAGCTAAAACTTGGAAGAAGCCAATATGTCCATCAACAGATGAATAGATAAACAAAATGTGGATTTTACACACAATAAAGTACTGTTTTTCCATAAAGAAAGGTAAATTTGAGTCATTTGTTGGAAAATGGATGTATCTTGAGACCATGTTAAGTGAAATAAATAATACTAAATATAGATTGAAAGATTAAATATAGCATGATGCCTCTTATATAAGAAACTCAGTTATAAGTAAAGCACAAAACAAAAGATAGATAATAGGAAATAGACAGACAGATTTGTCTCAGGTGGGAAGAGGATCAGCAGATGGAGGGAATGGAAGGGCAGGAAGGCAAAGGGGATGAAAAGAGGAATTAAGATAAGTAGGTGTACCCTCTCCACACAAGGAATGTCAACGTGTGTCCTGCAGACATACTAAAAAGAATGGAATAAAATTCTGTAAGCTTCAGTGTCCTTACTTGAAAAGGAATGGCAATAGTTTATACTTCAGCCATCAATGGACATCTATTATCCCGATTTGAATATCAAATAACCATAAAACTTTCTAGTATATGAGTTGTGATAAAAAATTGTTACTATGTAAATTTAAAAAAATTATTACAGTAAATATATATTGCTATTAAACCTCCTCCAAATATTTCTTCCACTTCAAACACACGTATTCCCACACTCATGCCATTTTATGAAGTAGTTCTGGAAGTCCTCCTCTGCGTCTTTAGTGTGTCACGGTGGCTGACTCACCATCTGCATTAATTCAACCTGTATACCTTTCACGGTCAGTTTGACTTTGGGGAAGATACAAAAGTATCATGGACCCAGGTCCAGTGAATAAGGTGGATGAAGACATGCTGTTTTTATGAGCGCATCTTTCCATTGGGTGTCGTTCAGCAGCAGCATTCACCATTTTATTGGTCACGACTTGCAAAGACACTCATGAGAAGGACTTCCAGAATGGCCTGAAAAAGTTCCAAGAAGGATGAAATAACTGTTTTCAAAGCAAAAGGGAACATTTTGAGAGCGATTAGCAATGGCAATGCATCTCTTACTGTACTAGGTATTTTCCATTTAAACATTCACTTTCTATTTTTAATTATTCCTTGTATAGTAAATGCTTCAAGTATATCTATTCTTTATCATTTCCTATTGTATTAAATTGAGGGAAGCTGAATGAGTATTGGGCTTTATTAATAAAAGTCCAAGGAATATAGAGGTCCTCTGCCAGATATTTAAGGTAACACAGAGCTCACAGTTCCTATGAAATCTAGAAGCTGGGCTATTTTCTCTTTTGTCTGTACTTACATTTCTTTATTAGGACATTTGGAGTAAGTCCTGAAAAAGCTCTTATATTGTGAATTTTTCACAAGTGATTTCAGGGTACTTGTAATAATTTAAAGTAGGTTTCTACGGTGTCAATTTTGTAGCCCTCCTAACCAGCAACTGAGATAAAACAATAAATTTTGTAGGACTTATCTTTCTTCTCCAATCTATATTCCTTTACTAAATCAGTGATGTCTTGTAGAAGTGGAGTGGATCAGGAACAACAAAGAATCACCAAATGTTGTACAACCTGACACAGGGAGTATGGTTTTCATTTGAACTAGTGACCCAGATGCTACAGTTCTGAGGGTGTCAGGAAGCCTTTGTTTAACATCAAACCCATCTATGCTTCAAAGCAAAAGAGAGAGCACACTCCTGTAATCCCAGCACTCAGAAGGCTGAGGCAGCATGTCATGGTGGTGCACTCCTATAATCCTAGCACCTGGGAGGCTGAGGCAGGAGGGTCATTGTGAGTTCAAGACCAGCCTGGGCTATAAAGTAAGCTCAAGGCCAGCCTGAACTGCACAGTGAGATCCTGTCTCAAAAAGAAGGCTGAGGCAGGAGGATCTCAGTGAGTTCCAGGCCAGCCTGAAGTACATGGTGAGACTGTCTCAACCCCCACCCCAAAATGTATTTTATGTGCATCTTCTTTCAAAACACATGTGGGTCTCTCTACCTGCTTCAGTGGTAGGGATCAAACCCAGGGCCTCATGCATTCCAGACAAGTACTCTGCTACCACACTGCACCCCCAATTCCTTCATTAACTTGTCTAAGGTCAGAAAGGGAAAAGCCTTGCCATAGTCATTCTGTCTTGAAGTTAAGGTCCATGAGACAAATCTCCAGATGAAGACACATCTCAAAACAGAAAATCAGTGTTGTTCTACTCTCCAGATGTCTGTCACGCATGCCTTCCTTGGCTTTGCTGCAGACACTGCAGTGTGACGCACAGTGCTACTTCCTGTTCTGTGCCCACATCAGTCAGGAGGGACACTTAGCCAGGCTGGCCTGGGCCCTGGGCCCCCGGCCCCTTGTCCCAGTGTTTCCAGTGACCGCCGCAGTAAAACCGTTGAATTTGCGCTGAGACCCGCCCAGCCTGCTCAGCTGACACATGGTAGATGCTAGCGGAGCCTGTGTGTGTGACAGAAAGTGAGGGTCCGGGAGGGACCCTGCATGGAAGAGTGTTCACAGCGTGCTTAATGTTCATGTGGGTCTCCCGCGGTAGGAGCTGCGGCCGGAACTGAGGAAGGGAGGGAAGTTTTCGGCCTGCAGGAG